>JAJMDI010000118.1:195117-232026 GCA_030573535.1 Hanseniaspora occidentalis var. citrica
TTTTTTTTTTTTTTTTTTTTTTTGACTTGTCACTGGAATTTCAAATATCTATTTTTTCTGAATGATGTAAATGGAGTTAAGAAACGTTGTTAGGAATAATCAACAATAAATTGTTGGGTCGCATTGCAAGGTGAAATACTTTAGGAAAGTTTAGGAACAATATCATTTTGATGAAAATATTCAACCTCCACAATAATATTTTTATTTTAGCACCTCATCATGAAGAGTTCCAATAATCAGTTTCAACTTGATCTGGTCGGTTTTCAAGAGTTGGAGTTTAAGGTTGCTCTTTATTTACTGAGAATAAGCACAAAATAACATATCATCCACCAATCACAAGAACTTTTCATCGTTACAATTTTGCGATATAATGTTGAGAACAAACGGGGTTTCTATGGATTTTTCGATGGTTTCAAAACAACTTTTTAATCTTTCAAAAAGTCAGCAATGCAGGAAATTTATCCTTACATCAGCAGTTCAAGGCACTTTTTCAGGATGCAATAACAGATACGCTTTAAGACACCCACAGATCAGATATTTCAGTAACTCTAAACTAACTAGGAAACAGTTGACCCCGGAAGAAATAGAACAATGGAAAAAAGACTTGGTAAAAATGGACAACGAACATATCCACATGCGTGAATCAGAAACGGAAATTAACGACTCTTACAGACTGGGCTCGATGCTGACAAGAAAGGGTGCCCATTCGTCAGGACACACACATTCACACGGACACACAAGCGAAAGCGACTCGTTGACCAAAATGTTGTTGGATAAGCAAGAGTTCAAAAAGAACCCGGCTGTTAGAATCACATGGATCGGGATTCTTGTGAACATTGGTCAAGCTCTGGGTAAATTTGCTGGTGGTATTTATTTCAATTCCCAGGCGTTGCTAGCCGACGCGGTGCATGCACTAAGCGATTTGGTGTCTGACTTTTTAACTTTGTTCAGTGTCAAGTTGTCCAAAAAACCAGCCAGTGATACATATCCCATGGGGTACGGGAAGGTCGAGAGTGTTGGTGGGCTTGCAGTGTCTTCTATATTGACTTTTGCCGGTATAAGCATGGGGTGCAGTTCGCTAGCTGTAATTTGCGGTCCTTACATGCCACATATGTTGCTAGACCTATTGCATATACACAGTCATTCTCTTGGTACCACTGCGGAAATCGGTGCAGCATGGGTTGCTGGGGCCTCTATTTTGGCGAAAGAATGGATTTTCCAAGCCACGAAGAAAGTTGCTGAGCAAGAGAACTCCAGTGTCTTGTTGGCCAACGCCTGGCACCACAGAGTTGACTCATTGACCTCTTTTGTCGCATTGGTTACTATTACTGGTGGGTATTTCTTTGGTATTTCGTCTTTGGACGCCATTGGTGGTCTGCTTGTTTCCGGATTGGTCATCAAGGCTGGTTTTAATGGTCTAAAGATTTCTTGTCAAGAACTGATTGACAAAAGTGTTGCAAAAAATGATAGTAGATATATCACTGTGGAAACGGTCATCAAAGACACTTTAGACAAATTGATCTCTAACAACAACGCTAAGAAACCATACGGTTTGAAAAACTTGACTTTGCTATCAGCAGGACCAAATTTACAAGCATATGTCTTGTTGGAAGTCCCACTTCAAAGATGGGACAATGTTTTAGGGGTAGGTGAATTTGAAATTGTCACTGATCACTTGAGAAGTATTTTATACACCAACGTTCCAAACTTGAAACAGATCTACATCGAGTATGTTGAAGAAAAACCTGAATTGTCCCATGAAGAACAAGAAGAAATAGAAAGACAAAAAAAACTAGTTTTGGCTCCTGTTCCTGAAGCTGCTATAAAATGCGATGACTCCTCACACACACATTCGCATGGTTTTGGAGGTCATCACCATCACCATTAATCAATATCGTTGGGATTTCATTAATGTAGCAGAGGTAAATTACAACGTTATTCTATATAAATTTTAATAATCATTGGAGTTATTATATATATGCATATATTGAAATTACTATACAATTTTAAATAAACAGTTAGTGGAAATATACTACATAATTATTGTTCATTATTTATTCAATATTTTGGTTTGAGAAACTTTTTTTCAACAACTAGTAATATCGTTTTTCATTTATTTTTTGGTGCAGATCCAGTCGTTCAAACCGTGTCTGTTTCTGGCAATTTCAAAAGCGTAGAATTGCAATCTGAAAACAAAACAGGTGGATTCTTGACCGTATTCTTCAGTAGCGTCAGTTCTCAACAAGGTACCGAAGTTGAAGTCAGCAACTTTTTCTTCAAACAACTTACTGTACCCTCTCCATTTTTCCTTGGCTTCTTTGGTTTTCAATTCGTCTTCAGTGAATTTCTTTAATCTTTCCATATCTTGGTATTCTGGGAACAAAACAACAAAAGAGTTGTAAATTTCGTCGTCGTATTTGGTCAATTTCAATTTAGAACCTGGAATGGCAGTCAACAAGTTCCAGTAGGTTTCGGCTTGTTCAACAGCAACAACGGCAAATTGTCTTTCGATATCTTCCAAGTTTTCGGCGTTTTCAGCATCAAATTTTTGAGTAGACATGATGTATGTGTGGTGTTCTTCGGGTGAAGTGGTTTCAGTTTTTCTATATTGTTTCCCTAAAATTATTTCATATCAGATTTTACCTTATTTAATAATAGTACACCTCTTATATATCAACTAGAAATCTCATCACGTATGAATCACATGTACTAACTCGAGAATCATCGAGAACCAACTGGAAAGAAAGTGAAAGTTGCATGAAAAAAATCAGGAAAGCCTGGAAATTTCAAGATGTCGAAGTCGTTGAGTTTATTTTTTCTGTGTTTTTTTTTTGAAAAAGAAACGACAGAGTATACCGAACCAATTACAGAGTCCGACTTGTAACAGAGACAATTCTCGGAGAAAAGATTGACCGACCGTGAAATCTCGGAATTGATAACAGTGCGAGTACGGAAGAAGATTTTAACCAAAAAACAAAAAAAAAAAAAAAGGACGCAATCAATAACGTGTAATAATAGGTTCAAGTCATTTAATATAGTATTTAAACAGTGGCAAATTGACTTGTACAATTTTTTGATTGTTGGGTGAAAGTATACAAAAAAAGCTCTTCAAGTAGATAAATGTTTAGAGCAGTAAGCAATCAAGCAAGACATCTATCGAATAGAACGAAAACAATGAGTCAACAAGTACACAACAAAGCCCCAATCAACGCCGCCTGTTTGATTATTGGGGACGAAGTTTTGAACGGTAAGATCAACGACACAAACTCCAAGTATTTTGCCAGATACTGTTTTGATTTGGGGATCCGCTTGACGGAAGTGTGTGTTATTGGGGACGAGGAAGAACAAATCATCGAAACCGCAAGAAGATTGGCCAAGAAAAACCAGTTCATCATCACCTCGGGGGGTATTGGTCCAACCCACGACGACATCACCTACGACAGTTTGGCACAAGTCTACCCAGATACTCCATGTGTCTTGTCTGAAGAGTGTGTTGAGAAAATGGAAAAAATCAACAATGCCTCTAAGAGGTTGTCCGGCCAAGCCTTGCTGGACCACTACAGAATGGCCACTTTGCCAAGTGGGCCAAAGTGCAAGCACTACTACTTGGACGAGAAACTATGGGTCCCCGTTGCGTCCATCTACGACCAGTTCTACATTCTTCCAGGGATCCCACAGTTGTTTGAGAGATTTTTGACCTTGTTGAAACCAAAGATCAAGGAAATCTACAGCTTGGAAGAGATGAAGTACGTCAGATACTTTGTCAAGACCCCCTACGGCGAGTCGTTCATGTCCCAGTACTTGAGAGACTTGCAAGAGAAGGCCAACAAGAAGTCCACAGACATCAAGATCGGCTCCTACCCACACTGGGGGAAGGGCTTCAACACCATCAGTATCTTGGGTACGGAGCAGCACGACGCCTTCTTGCAAACCCTGAGGGACGAGTGTATCAGGGATTTGAAAGGTGAGGAAATCAGCAGTGCGGAAGAAGAAAAAGTTTCTGATGAGAGAAACAACTCCAGTGATGGCAACGCCAAGCTACTACTGTCTAAAAAAGAGGACTAACCTTTTGAACAAAATTTGTAGATATGTTTATCCATAAATACTATTTTTAAATTTATATTTATATGTTATTATACAGAAAAATTAAAGTCTTTGATATAATTATACATGTGTAGACCTTTTATGTCGACAAGCAGAGTGAAAAACAGAAAGAAGTGCAAGTGAATTTGCTTATTTCTTTTCAGTGGTTTCTTCGTCTTCGTCGTCACCTTCGTCTTCGTCGTCGGTGTTGACTGGTTTTGGTGTACCCTTTGGACTGGACAACCATTCGATGTATCTCAAACGTTGTCTTTCAGCTTGCAACTTCTTGTCGTTTCTGGTCATTTTCTTCTTTCTTCTCTTGACTTTCAAGTTGGACAAGAAGTTGTCGTCGTCGTCAGCAGGCTTGGTGACGTTCAAACCGTGCGCGTTTTCGTTACCACCGTCTTCAAACTTACTTTGGTCGACTTGGGCAATACCCTTTTGGACCAATTTACCGTCAGCAACGTGCCATTGTTCAGGACACAAAGCACCGACAAACTCGGAGTTATGTGAAATCATAACAACACCACCGCTCCACTCTCTGATGGCAACGGCCAAGGCACCCAAACTGTCTCTGTCCAAATAATTGGTAGGTTCATCCAAAACCAACAAGTGAGGGTTGTTCCACATGGCACCGGCAATAACAACTTTGACCAATTGACCACCGGACAAAGAACCCAATGGGGTGTGGTTGGTGATTTCAGAGTCCAAACCGACATCTTCGAAATGCTTGGTGATGACACTTGGGGTCAATTCTCTGTAACCCAAACCTTCTCTGGAGGCTTCGTAATCGTCGAATCTTTGAACCAATTTACCAAAACCTTCCTTTTCCATGTAGTCTTTAGTACACCAGGAGTTGTATTTTGGTTTGTAGAATTTCCATTTGATTTCATACTTGAAAGTTTTCTTGTATTTTTGTCTACCAACAATGGCTTCGATTTCTCTTTCCCCGAACCCGTCACCATTGTCGATCTTCTTGGTCATCATCTCTTTTTCTTCTTCAGAGATTCTTCTACTTTCCTTCATGACAACTTCTCTATCTTCACCAAACTGGTATCTCCATTGTAGATACTGGTTGGCGGTTTTTTCTTTATGTTCGTTGACGTGTTGCAAAGCGTGTTGGGCAATGTACCCGAATCTCAAGTTTGGATGTTTTTCAACATTACCCGAGGTTGGGATCAATTCACCAGTCAACAATTTGATCAAAGTGGATTTACCAGCACCGTTTGGACCCAAAACAGCAACTCTGGAAGACAACGACAAAGCACACGAAACACCTTCCAACGAGATCTTGGAAGTACCTGGATAAGAGAAAGTGACGTTGTTCATTTTACAAACACTTCTGGTGTTGGATTTGACACCGGTCAAGATCCCTGGTGGAGGGAATCTCATAGAGGCGTTGGAGTCGGTCAAAGTGTAGTAGGCTTTAGCTTCAGGTTTCTGTTCAACGAATTGAGCCAAGTTACCCTTGTAGTAGGCCAATTTTTTGTTTTCGTAGTGGATGATATCGGTACAAACGGCATCTAAGAAACCGGAGTCGTGCGAAACAATCAAGGAGGTGATGTCGGTGTGTTCCAACAAGTATTCTCTCAACCATTGGACATTGGCGACATCCAAATGATTGGTAGGTTCATCCAACAACAAGACATCGGCTTCCAACAACATGGCTCTGGCCAATTCCAGTTTCATTTTCCAACCACCAGACAAAGACCCAACCATTTGAGCTCTTCTTTCTTCGTTGAACCCAACTTCAGCCAAGGCATTAGCAATTTCGTCTCTGGTACGGTGGGCCAAGTCGGCATCGGAGGCAATGAAGGCAACCAAGTCCATATCGGCTTCACTTTCTTGGATTTTGTGTTCAACAAAACAGGTTTTAACTTGGTCAGCAGTAGGGAACCCTTCCAATTGACCCTTGGAGATAGATCTCATCAACGTGGATTTACCAGCACCGTTTCTACCACATAGACCGTATCTGTGACCTTTCAACAATCTCAAATTAGTTTTGTTTAACAACATTCTGGACCCGTAAGCTAGGGAGAAATCAGCATTGACAATTTCAATAGCACCTTCTTCATCATCGTTTTCAGCAGTACCTCTGGTTTCATCAAAGATGTGTCTAATTGTTTTAACAAAAGAGTCGATTTTTTCATTATCTTCAATAAACAATTGTAAATATTTTTTCAAAGATTTCCAATCGTTGACATTGGAATCCATAACAATCAATTCAACCAAATATTTCTTGATCAATTCATCAGAGGCAGCAATTTTACCGTTTGATTGTTCTTGGTAAACTGGTAACAATTTTTCCAAGTATAAGTCAGAACCTTGGTTTTGAGTGATTCTACCTGGGAATTTCCCATTTTTCAATTCAGTGTCATCTTTCAAAACAGCTAGGGCTTTAGAAGCCAATTCTCTAACTTCTGGTAAAGAAGCAGTATCAACAACTTTTTGAACACCAGGTTCTAATTGCGGGATGTAATGTTCGATCTCAATGTGGTTGTTGACCAATCTGGTCAAGTTCTCAACAACAATGACGGTTTGTCTCAATTGTTCCTGGGAGGAGGAACCAATGGTTTTCAAAGATCTGTTCAAGATTGGAACCAACAACGACAAAACAGGTTCCGTGACTTCAGCAACAAAAGTAACACTACTCAAGGCTTTAATACAGTCTGGAACCTTGTTTGGGTCTTGCAAAGTGTTGACAATCAATTCCAATCTAGGTTGCAAATCCAAGTTATCCAAAATAGAGACAAATGCCATCAAGGATTTGTAACCTTGTTTGTTCAATTCTGGTTTGAAATCAGTAGACATATCGATCAAAACTGGGATTGTGTCTTTGAAAGACAATTCCAACATATCGTTTGGACATTCTTCTCTCAATTTGTCCAAAGTTTTCAAAGCATGGACTTTAGATTGCCATTTGTATGAAGAGTTACCCAAGAATTTCAAAATTTCAGGCAAAACGCTACTAACCAAACCTTCTGTAGGGAAAGAACCATAGATGGAATCAATGGCGTGTTGGCCTTCTCTCTTGACAGCATCAACTTTATCAGAGAAAGAATCTAGAGCCAATGGTAACAATTCCAATAGGTAGCACTCGGTTGGATTATTCCCACTAACCAATTGGGAACTCAACAAGGAAATGAACAAGACAGCAGCTTCTCTAACCAAGTTTGAATTCTTTGGTTTGGACAACTTAGAAATCATATCGACCAACTCCCATTCTTTAATCAAGGAAGCTGGCAACTCAGGCTTGTTACTCTTCATCACTTCAATACATTCCAACAACTTCTGTTTAATGTCCTGGATGTTTTCCAAAGTACTCAACTCGTTGATCTTGTCTGTGATTGGAGTATCGTTTTTGATTTCCAACTTGCTCATGTTACTGTTCAAACTAGCAGTAGAGGAAGTCTTGTTGAATGGCTTGGCAGCAGCAGCAACCGGAGTGGTCTCTTTGGCCTTGTATGGTTGGTAGGTGGTATTGGTGTTGTTATTGTATGGTTGATAACTGGTTTTGTTATTGTAAGCTTGGTATCCACCAGCGTTGGTGTTGTTGTTGTTATTGTATGGTTGGTAGGTGGTATTGGTGTTGTTATTGTATGGTTGGTAACTAGTTTTGTTGTTGTATGGTTGGTATGTGGTATTAGTGTTGTTATTGTATGGTTGGTATCCAGTGTTATTGTTGTTGTTGTTGTTGTTGTTGTTGTTGTATGGTTGGTATGTGGTTTTGTTGTTGTTGTAAGCTTGGTATCCACCAGTGTTGTTACTGTTATTGTTGTTGTATGGTTGATAAGTAGCATTACTGTTATTAGTGTATGGTTGGTATCCACCAGTACGAGCACCACCAGCAGGCTTCTTGAAATACCCACCAAACTGGTTAGGAACCATGTTTGGGTCTTGTGGTTGTTTATCCAAAAAATCGTCTAAAGGAATGAACTTTTTTGGAGGCATCTGTGTGATTGTGTGTGTGTGTTTATTGGTTTATCTCGTTGATTATCTTTTTATCTAGTAGATCATAAATACTAGAGGTAACCATAGGATCAACACCTTAATTTCAAAATACAAAACCCCCACAAGGTTCATCAACTACAAATAACAAGTATGTTGTATGTTGTAAATTACAATCATTACTTGCATCTTAAATTATGAGTGTTGCATGTTTTGTCCAAATATTGAAAAGAAGAAATAAAAAAAAAAAAAAAAGAAAGAAAAAAAACAAAAAAATCACTCTTAGTGTGACATTCAGAAATCATCGTAGATCTTTTAAACCTCGTGAATGATTCAAATTCAACTGCAAGAATAAACAGCGAAGAAAAGTTGAAATCTGTAAAAGAAGAAAGACAAAAAAAACTGGAAAAAAAAGAAAAGACTAAAATTAAGTATTACCCAGACATAAATAGATACACCCAGACATAACACTACACCCAGACATACTGTCTGAAATGAAAAACACATCTCAAAATATCATTTCTATAGAGATAGAAGAAGAAGAAGAAGAAGAAGAAGAAGAAGAAGAAGAAGAAGAAGAAGAAGAAGAAGAAGAAGAAGAAGAAGAAGAAGAAGAAGAAGAAGAAGAAAAAGAAGAATAAGACTGAACAAACTACTACTAGTAGTAATACATAGTACATAATACATAATAATAACTTAGTAACACATAATATAATAGAGGAGTAATAATGAAAAACACAGTCACGTGACATACAATGAACATTTAACTTGTCTTCTTTGTCACGATGACTTCTAGAAGACATACATATAACAAATACACGACAAGAAGATGATATCTCTCACGTGACTGTGAGTGTTATATTTGTAGCACGTGACTGTGAGTGTTATATTTGTAGCACGTGACTGTGAGTGTTATGATTGTAACACGTGACTGTGAGTGTTATTTTTTTATTCTTCTTTCTTACAACACACACGAAAAAAAAAAAACTTTAAAATGAAAAAAAACACGAAGACACGAAGACACGAAATTATATATTTAAAATAAAATACACTTACTAACTGTGCAGGTAAATACAGACACTTAAAACACTGTTGTTAAGAGGGAAAAAAAAAAAACAGAAAAAAAAGTTTGCTGAGTTTTTCAGGTTACAGGATTATATTATATGGGTAATTGGTAATTGGTAATTGCTGCGTCGTTATAGTGACGTCTACTAACTTATAAGGAGAGACTAAAGAGAGACTAAAATACTGAGAGAGATACAAGTAAGTAAGTAAGTAAGTAAGTAAGTAGTTATTCAAAAGAGTCGAGTTGATGATTATATTAGAGATTCACGATTTATTTTTGAATATCGATCTAGGGTGATATATTATAAATATTACGAGTATGTCTAATTTATTTTATTTGATATTTAGGAAATTTGATTCGGGAGTTATATGATTTATGTATGCATTGATGTATATATATATAATGAATACGCGTTTTGGTATTTTCTGTTGATTTCCATGTATTTTTAGTAGTAGTATATATATATATGTATGCTCGAGTTGTTTACACTTCTACTCTCATGTCTCTAGGTGTCTCTTTACTAGTAAAAAGAATACAAAAAGATAACGATCAATAAACAATAATCAATAAACAATAGACAAATGTCCGAGTCACATGTCGAGAAACTAATACTGAAAGTACTGTACACAGTGGACAACGAGGTCTCGCCCTATTTGTCGAGAAGTACGTTTCCTGTTCCAGTAAAAGTGGTGAGGTTTACCAAGGAGATGCAACAATCAAACAGCACACTGCCTGCGTCCGTTGGGGTCGCGTATCTCTACGATGTTTTGAACCAGGTGTACAGCAACTCTCCAGAGTTGTTCAACATTCTGACATCCAGAGTGAGTACTACCACGAGTAGTGGTATTAATAGTAGAGGGAAGAATACAGGTAGTAGTACAGGGAGAAATACACAGAAGAGTGTGGAGTCAGTTCTGCAGGACTTTAACGTGTACTACAAGGATATCATCGAGACAGACGAGCCGTATGTGAGTTTGGGGTTGTTGTCTAATTTGCAGAGTGTAAAGACTCCAACAGACGACCCACGGATGAATAGTGATGAGTATTATGATAGTCAGGTGTTCCAGGACCCAAACTCGCCTTTGGTCATGGGGCGGATCTGTAAGAATTTCACTTCCTTCATGAGAACAAACAACAACAACAACAACACTACTAGTGGGAAGACATATTCAAATGATATTTTGGAGTTGAAACTACGATTTTCGAGGGTGGGGAGTGGTACTTCTAGTAGTAGTAGTAGTAGTAGTAGTAGTAGTAATAGTAATAGTATACAAAACGTACAGAGTGCAAGCAGAAGAAACAGTACAGTGATGAAAACACAGGGTAGTAATGCCACCTCTCCGTATACACAGCAGCAGACAGGTGTCCCGGTGAAACCAGTTTCTACGACGACAACAACAACAAGGAAGACGAAAAGAGTCACTAATCCAAGACCAGCTCCAAAAGCTACAAAGACACAGTCGTTGCCTATCTGGAACAGTTCTTTGGTGCCGCCGTCCACTGGTGTGAAAAAAGGTCCGTCCAGTTATATCATGAAGAAGATACAACAGAACGATCAAAAGACAGAGGATATGAGTTTTTACAGTAATGAGACACAGAAGTACACCCAAGAACAACAACAACAACAACAACAACCAGCGAACAACATCTACGCGGCTAATAACAACTACAACTACAGAGATGCAGACACTCAGCCAGAGATGACTAAGACTCCAGGGACAGTGGATGTTTCCAAGAGGTTTGACTTTGCCTCGAAGTTGCGCTCAAGTAATAATAATAATAATAACATCATCAAGAACACCACTCAGAGCAGTCCGACAAACGGGCTGGGTGTTTCCATGGTCAAGAAGAAGATCACAAACAAGAAAAAGCAACCAACATCGACAACTACCACAATGAAGAAGAAGAAGGGGATCAACAATAGTGCTGCACAAGTCGCGCTGTTGTCTGAGGACGACGAGCAGGATGATAACGAGTTCGACGAGTTTGATATCCCAACAAACATCATCGACAACCCTGAGAGCAAGGACAGTTTCTCGCCTATGAGAGGCATGCAACATATGAACAGTCCACCGCATGAACAGCAACAGCAAGAACTGAGCCACATGGCCTCCTCTCAACTGCCGATTTTGGAGGAAGAACACATAGATTTCGACTTTCTAACGGATGCAACAAAGAGCTACGCGCCAGCATCCAAGAAGAGAAACATCGCAAACAGCAACAAAATGCCAAACAAGAAGAGGAAAACACAGGGGAATCAGAGCAGCTTGAGTATCGAGCAGCTGATTGTTTTGGACAAGGAAAACATCATTCCTCCGGCCCCAGCAAACTTCCACAACCCGGGCTACGACCAAACCAGCCAGGTCGCCACTACAACAGGGCTGCTTCTACCGGATATCGACTTTGACGAGTTCTTCAACAAGCAGATCTTCCCGATGGACTTGGAAAACAAGTCGCACACGGGCGACCACCACTCACAGCACCAAGAGGTCCTGGATATCGACCTGGGAGAAGACGACGACGAGGATGATGACGAGTGTGAAAACAACGCCCACAACGAGGGGAAACAGTGGTTTCTAAACGAGTTCTTGAGCCAGGAAGACGACCCGTCCACCAACAACAAGCCGACCGCAGAGGACTTTGCGCTGCACAACGACGAGCAGGACCAGGACGACAAGAACACCCCGCAGATTGTCACTCCCTCGGGCGGAAACACCCACAGGGAAGAGCTGAAGAGCACAGGGAAGTACGAGCACGCACACTCCTCCAGCTTCATCGACGGCGCCGACAACAGAAGCAGCAACATCTTCTCCTCCTCCTCCAAGATGTCCCAGGAGTACATCGACGACTTCACCAGCGCCACGAGCAACACAAACAGTGCAAACAGCGCAAACACACACCCGCACCCAGCCATCGACCTGGCCGCATACACTCCGGGCGTCATCTCTCTTGCGAAGAAGTTGAAAAACAGGAAAATCATGCCCTCCTCCCCACCAGTGATGGCCAGCAACAAGAACGACGACAGTCTGAGCGACCTGGAAAGCGACCACCACAACCAGCTGTACCACCCGGAGTCCTCCTCCCCAAACATCTCCACCTCCTGTATCGCCACTCCAAACACTATCGGGCTGCCAAGGTTTGGTCAGTTTGCCGAGCCGCAGGGCATCAGAAAGGATTGATTCCGCTGACCTCAACCGTCCCCAACTTGTGTTGTATATCTTTGTATAGAAATTGTGTATAAAGATAGTATAAATATTATATTCTAGGCTAATCCCCATCTCTCCGCATTCTGTGACATTTTGTGGTGTAGTTTCCGCATTTGAGCGTATATCAGGTAAATGTGCCTCACCCCGTGACATCATGTGACACCATCGTGCTGATGGCACAACCTTCCTCACCTCTAAACTTCTTTTCTCTGCATTCGGTGTACTTCACGTGGTCTGCGGTCTTTTTCGACACAGAAAAAAAAAAGTTTCGCCAACTTTGGGTTATTGTTGTTGTCATTTCGTTGGGTTTTCTTTCTTGGAAAGTTATTTTCAGTTTTTTCTTCAGTTGTTTTTCCAGGAATCAAATTCTTGTATCAATATTTACAACGATTGATAAATCTACAATGTATTACAAAATTTTGCATATTTAAAAAAAAAAAAGCTCGAAAAACAGCAGAGACAAGTAGATCTATCCAAAAACAAGGGATAAGAGGGAGGACAGCATGGATAATACACAAATCATAGGCCTTGTAGCAACTTTGTTGGTTGCAATTTTATTTTCTGTTTACACGCTCGTATATTTTTTTTCCAACCAGCCTAGACCGATTGAGAAAAGCGAAACAGAATGCACATACTACGACTACAAAACCAAGAAGCTTGCGAAGGTCAATCTACCAGAAACAAACAGTGCTGAGTCCGAAATAAAGTTGAGTATTGTTGTTCCTAGTTACAATGAGACCAAAAGAATCTACCCGATGCTGAAAGAAGCATTAGAGTATTTTCAGGGGAAAAGTGAATATCATGGGCAGTACGAATTCTTAATCATTGATGATGGTTCTCAGGACGGCACTTTCAACTATGTCTTGAACTTGTGTCGTGAAGACAAATTCTTTGCGAAAACCTTGGAATCCACCAACGGTTCTGTCAGATGTGTCCAATTGTGCAAGAACCGTGGTAAAGGTGGGGCTGTCAGACACGGGATGCTACATGCTCGTGGTGAATACATTTTGTTTGCCGATGCAGACGGTGCTTCCAAATTTGAGGACTGTGGTAAGTTGGTTGATAGCATCAGGGATATAACTGAGAGTGGTAAACCAGCAATTGCGATTGGTTCAAGAGCACACATGGTCAACACAGACGCCGTTGTGAAAAGATCTTTTATCAGAAACTTCTTGATGTACGGGCTACACACCTTGTTGTATATTTTTGGTATCAGGTCGATCAAAGACACACAGTGTGGTTTCAAGCTATTCAATCGTAAAAGTGTGAACGCTATCTTCCCATATTTGCACACAGAAAGATGGATCTTCGATGTGGAAATCCTAATCTTGGGTATAAGGAAAAACATCCCAATCCACGAAGTCTCCATCAACTGGCATGAAGTCGACGGTTCCAAAGTCGACTTGGCTAGAGACAGTATCAACATGGCCATTGATTTGGTTGTCATCAGGCTAGCATACCTATTTGGAATCTACAAAGACCATTGATTCATACAGGGAGAGAGAGAGAGTTCTCCGACGACATTTAGATTACTTCTATTTGTTAATTTTATATAGTATATGGCTCCAAAAGTTGTTATAATATTTGTTTATAATTTTTTTATAATTTTTTTTTACCTTCGAAAATTTCTACACTTAGTTGTGACATTTTTCTTCTGACCAAGGTTCCGTTGTTCAAATACGATCTGATCAAGTTTGCGTATTTTGTGGAGTCGGTGGTGATGAATTCAAAAGATTTCAAAAGCATTGGCACGTTGACTTCCAATTCAACTTCAAAAGTGCTATTCACGTTTTTGCCGTCTTTCTCGCCTCTTTCGTTCCCACTCCCACTTTTACTCACGACATGTGTAAGATCAAATCTGGTGAAGGAGTTATGATGAATAAAAGACACTCTTTTCTTGTTTCTTGTGTGTATTGGGGTTTCGTGCTCAAATTTTTCAGGAGGCTCGTCGTTAGTGTTTAGAGGCAATTCTAAATTCATAGAGATCTTCAAATCATACGAATCTTTTGGAGAATAGATCAATAGATGGGAAATAGATTTTTTTTCAACAAACTGGGCCACTCTTCCTGTATCGTAATCTTTGCTTAGTCTCAAGAATCTTGGTCTTCTGTGGTTATAGAAATCGTTCAATCTGTAAACAGAGTCGACATTGTGACTCTCAATGACACTGAACCCAGGCAGGTTGTCTTGTTCAAACTGTTGTTGCTGGTCGTTAAAGTACTTGACCAACTCTCTGAATAAATTCTCATCGATGTTTGGCAGCAAGTGGCCGTCAATGTCTGTGTAAATAGATTGTGTTGAAATTGGAGGATTGATTCTGTCCACTTGGTTTTCACCAGTCAAAATCCCAAACTTCATTTCCAACTCAATAAACTGTCTTTCCTCTTCTGGGATACTAAGAATCGTGGCATAGATCCATTCTTGGATAGACTTGGTGATATCGTCATCGGGAATGACATTGTTAAAAGAAGCTTGGAATGGAGGGAACCCGTGAGAGCTCTCTGTCACTGACGCATTGCCTCCAGTAGTTGACCCAGAACCACCTTGGACACCGTTGACATTAGCCGCACCGCCAGCTTTGGTTGTTGGTTGCCATTTTCTAGCCCAGACAGGAGTGATGTTGTATTTAACAGGTTTGGCAACATTGTTCAAAGCAGCCAAACTTTCAAGATCTTCTTTGACAGTTGTCTTGGCAAGAGGTTTGCTTACAAAATCCTCGACAATAGTAGATGACGCAGCAGTGGCACCGGTCTTCTTGGTTTTCTTCACAACGCTAGAATCATCTGTGTCTTCCAAGTTGGCACTTCTCTTCAGTGGGATTCTATCGTTTTTGTCTTCTTCGTCTTCTTCAAGTTGCTCTTTTTCTTCGGTTTTCACACCCACTTTTTTTTCTTCTTCCTTTTCTGAGTTGGAGGAACCTTGGATTTCTTCTGCAAGTTCCTTTTCCATATCGTCGTCAGAATCAGTTTCTTCTTCCTTATCCTGTTCTTCTTTGTCTGCTGTGTCTACTTTTTCTTCTGGTTGTTCGTTCTTTTCCTCCACTCTGTTTTCTTCTTCAGACTCTTCTTCTGAATCTTCCGCATCGTAATCAAAATCAAAATTCCCAAAAGTCACACCTGCATCCTCTTTGTCATTTTCAACTCCTTCTTTCTTTTCTTGCTGAGCGGCCTTGGCAGCAATCTCATTGTCAGTATCAGTTTCGTCGTCGTGGACTGCACCGCCTTCTTGAACACCATTATCCTTGGCCAATTCTGGTTGAGCAAGCATAGTTTTTACTTTTTCTTCTTCTTCTTCTTCTTCTTCTTCTTCTTCTTCTTCTTCTTCTTCTTCCTCGTGATTAATCAAATTGTTCATTGACAAAACGTTTCTGTTGTGTTTGGTCGTTTCCTCATAGGACACACTATCTGTAGGTTGAGACATGGTTTTTGAAATTAGGATCCCTTTTATATTGTGTGTTTCTTACTTTCTTTGTTTGTGTTCTTTTTTTATAAGTTGACAATTGAATACTAATTTACCAAAAAGATTATAAAATTATTATAAAAAGTTGAATCCAAGATAAGCCGTATTCCCTGACATAGACTTAATCGCACAAGCAAATGAAAGTCAAGTATGATAACATCAACTACCTAGTGCTTAAAGTCCTCAGCTTGTATTTTCTTCACTTCTTGTTGTTTCTGTTTTCTGTAATGTGTGTTTTTTTTTTTATGAAATTTCTTTTAAAAGTTAAATCCTGTAATACCCGGATACTTGAAGATGACATTTGCAAATTTGTCACATGACTTTCTGTCACTGTCACGTAATAAAACTTATTTAGAAGTGTCTTAGTTGCTGAATCCTTGGATGTAAAGTAGCGACTTTAAAAAGGAACAACAAGTACTACCAAGTTGACATCAAGATACAATATGTGAATGCAAGAAAACCAAAAAACAAAAAGAGAGGCTTGTCTAGACGCCATTAGTAGATATGACATGACATGACATGAAAACATTACATGTTTGGTTTGCCTGATGGTGTATCATCACTATAGAGTGACACTCTATATTACTTTTTAAAGGAAACAATTATGGCCACGCCACAATCAGCAACAGCAGACATGTAACTAGAAGCCTCTTTAGTTCATTACTCGTATGTACTATACATCAAAGACATTTCGTAAAGCCTCTTACTCAACCCCAGAGTCAAACAAATCACAAAATCTCACCATCTCATGAGCCGGATTTATTACAAAAGAAAATCGTGGCACTCTCTTTTTTTGTTTTGCTATTTCTATTCACCTTGCCTGAATAGATCATCTCAAAGTAGGTGTTAAACGTCCAAATATTATGAACATTTTGCAGACGCCGCGTTTTGTGCATTCTTTCCTTAAAGTCAGTGTGTGTGGGTGTGATGTGTTTCTTTTTGAATTTTCCAATTTGAAAAAACGACGCAACTTTTCACTTTGTCTTTAAAAATGGGACAATGTTTATTTGACACTCAGGTGATGATGTAATTGAGATTTGTTGATCCTATTTTTTTTCAAATCAGCAAAGAATAAGCTTTCAGTAACATTTACGTGGCACCAACCAGTGAACACAGTTTAGAAAGTACCCCAGCAAAACAGAGAAACCAAAGAGAGGTACATTTTACGTAATTGGCCAGATGTTGTCAAGTTTTTTTTTTCTTTTTCTTTTAGTTGTATGTATACCTGTCTCCTGATCTGATCTATCATTCAAAAAACGCCAAAGAAGTGAGTCGAGGTGGTCTAGTTCTGGGTGTTACTAAAAATATCCTACATAAGAAACACACCACACCACGCTCCCAGGAACTAGTATGTGTAACTAGCAGGCCAATCCTGGCAGAAACGTACCTTGCGCGGTGAGTGGTCTGATGAATCTATGTAGTGTTAAAATCTATGAAGTCTATGTAATCTATGAAGTCTATGTAATCTATGAAGTCTATGTAATCTATGAATGTTTGCTAAAACAGGACTGCTCGCAAGGCTAGAGCAGACCAGAATGTCCGATGTATGTGTGTGTGTGTGTGTGTTGAAGTAGGTGTTTGTAAAGCAAGAGGCTACGTGATTAAGGAGGCGATGCTGATCTTGGTGTTTGCGCCGTCGCCGTCGCTGTCGTCCCGCGGTTCGTGTTTCACCTCTCCGCGTGTCTTTTCCTTGTTTTTCGTGGTGATCTTGTTCCGGCTTTTCTTCTTTTCAGCCGCCTTCACGCTCCCGGCGGGGCGAGTGGTGGTAGGTGCAGTAGTCGAAGTTGTCGCAGTGGCGTCCGGACTGCTAGAAAGAGTGCCTCTTCTCTTGTGGGAGCTCTTGTGCTGCTCGTGTAAAAGCGTGTCCAACGAGTCCTTCGTCACAATCATTGGCTGCACGACTAGCGGTCTTCCGTCCGCGTCGCAGATCACGTCCCCCGTGATGCTCAGCTCCGGAGTCGTCTTCTTGTTGCCCTTGTCCTTGTCCTTGTCCGTACCCGTGCCCTTGTTCTTATCCTTGCTCTTTGCTCTGCTCTTGCGCTTCGTCTCCTGTGTGTCCTCACCACTGCTGGCTCTTCTCTTTCTCTCACTTCCAACTTGCTTCGGTGGCTCCGTGGGCTCCTCTGTGACCTTCTTCGTCTTGGCCTCGCTCTCCTTGTCCTTGTGCACGCTGTGTTTGTGCTGCTTCAAGTTGTCGTTCCTGCTGAAGTGCTTGAAACACACGTCGCACTGGAACGGCTTCTCGCCCTTATGCATCCGGATGTGTCTTTCCAAAAAGAACTTTCTCGAAAAGATCATCGAGCAGTCCCCGTATCCACAGCACTGGAACACCTTCGGTGTCGGCTTCTTCACCACCACTCTCCCGTCCCCACTGCTGACCGTGCTACTGATGTTCTTGTTGTTGTTACTGTTGTTATTATTGTTATTGTTGTTGTTGTTACTGGTTATACTGTTACTGTTGGCGTAGTTGTAGTTGTAGTTTGCGTTGTTGGCAGCAAATGTGCCTCCTGGGGCTGCGTTCCCAAACCCGGAGGAGAACACTGCAGGCGGCGTGGCGACGGGTGTCGCCATGTGTGTTGCAACAGGAGACTCTCCTCCCGTGGTCGAGACCAAGGTGCTGAACGTGTGTTTCCACTTGTTCGAGTTCCCGTGTGGCTGGGGCGGCGTCAAGTTCGTGATGATCGCAGCCACCGGCGGGATCCGCAACGACTGGTTCCCTGAAGCCCGGCCCTGTGCGTGTGACTGCACATGTGCATGTGTGTTATTCTTGTGCAAGTGTGTTCTGGTATTACTAATCGTTCCCATCGTGTCTTGCTATTTGTGTATGGTTCTTCTATTCTCTATCTATTATGTATTAGCATCAAAATTAAGAAATCAGTGAAAACGGAAACATTTGGAAAAGCCAAGCTAAACCCCCGCAACCCCAGACCATTTAAAATACAAAAATAAGAAGTAAAAATCATGGGAAAGTGAAAAGTTGGGAAACCCATCTAAATCAAAGAACACACCCTTACATGGTCCGAAATCAGAACACTCAACTTATATAATCATCTAAAGTACTTTCCCCCAGAATAATCTCGAATATAGGTAGTCCTTAATTTTAAGGTGAAAGGTACAGAAAAGTTCGACAATGATTTGGTATAAAAGTTATTCCCTAAATCTTTATACATTTAGAACACTAAGTTAGACTCTAGAAGAAAGTCCTATTTATCCAGGACCCATTAAACTTTAAAATCATCTATGAATAAATTATCAAAAAAGTATCGAAACCTGGAAAAACTGGGAATTATCGACAGTTTGGCCCTGCAGTTTTTCTGTTTCTTTTGGCGTTGTCCATGGGATGTCCTATGTAAGTGACAAAGAAATCAAATCAACTAACTTTAAAGGACCATGTGAAGAAGAAGCACAAGCAGTAGAAGAAAAAACGTTGAGAATTTTCTTTCGTTGCTCAATTATCATGCATCAAAAAAGACAAAACAACCCAAAAAAAGACAAAAAAAGACAAAAACAACCCAAAAAAAGACAAAAAATTTACAATCGTCACATCCTCTTAACTACGTAGACGTCTATTGCGTCGTCCATGGCTCTATACTTTCTCTCTCTCTCTCTCCTCTCTCCGCGTAAACACAGGTAAATCACAAGAAATGAAAATTGCCTTAATCTCGAATTTTCCCACCCAGACACTCAGCATTGTCCTGCGCTTTGTCTGTGCTCAGAGAGAACGAGAAAAAAAAAAAAATATATCCTTTCTTTCTCTGTCAGAATACAACGCGGGTGTAATGGAAAAATTTAGAACTGAAAAACAAAAAAAAGGTTCAAAAAGAAAGACAAGCCATTTTTCCTCAGAACTAACCCCAGACACTGGTGGAACCCAAAAGGAAAAATACTCTCTCACTGGAAATGAGTGGGTGGGGTGGGGCGCCCCCTAGAGAGGCTAGAGTGGCTTGTTTACCCACTGGGCTGCTTACTGGGGAACGAGGGGTCCTGGTCTGCCCGGAATTAACAAAAAAGGGAAATGCGTCGAGAACACCCAGACATTTGTTGCTATTCCTACACAGGAAATATTTTTAGAGAGGTCTAAACATACACTTTTCACGTGACTTTGAACTGTACATAGCACTTACTAGCTAATCACAATTAGTTAGTTACAAGTCAAGACTACTTCATTAGCTGCTACTGTTTCATTAAATAAAATATAAATATTTCCTTTGATAAATATATACAAATCTAAATACACAAATGCATACACATCATTCTAATATACACACACTTGAATTATTAATAACACACACATATTAAAAAAAAATATAGTGTACTGATGGATGTATGAGATAGAGATATCTATATATACACAGATGGACCAAAAAGAGAGAGATCAAGCTTACTCAGCAATGGCAACAGCAACAGATTGGAAGTCATCGTGAGAAATAGAAACTTTGACGGATTTGATACCTTTCTTAGTAGCAATTTCCAACAATTCGTTTTGCAATTCAACAACTGGAGCATTGCCGTTTTCTCTCTTGATAACAATGTCAATCAAGGAAGCACCGCCACCTTGGGATTTGATACCCAAAGATTTGAAAACAGCTTCTTTGGCAGACCAAACACCAGCAAAGGAAGATTGAGCACTTGGTTGTTTAGAACAGTACTCGATTTCTTCTCTGTGGAAGTTTCTTTGCAAGAAATTGGTGTTGGCAATTGGAACTTCTTTGATCAATTCAACATCAACACCAACATTCTTGTTACCACTAGATGTAACTTCATCAACCAATTGGTTCAAAACATCACCGGTTTTTTTACTTTTGGTGGTGAAAAAATTGGTACTACTGTTTTGAACGGCTTTGGTGTCAAATTTCAAAAACCCATCAACAGTTTTGTTTTTTTGTTCAGTGACTCTAACTAATGGATCCAAATAGATTTGTTGTTCCATGTCATCTTCATATGGAGCATGTTCCTTGGATCTGAAAATACTGTTGGTAATCATACCGTTGTGGAAGAATTTGTGAGCTTGTCTGGATCTTTCGTCAACTCTTTTTTTGTAAGAGTAGTATTGTTCTTCAGTCAAAGCAGCATACAAGTAATCAGCATTGATAGCAATGGCTTGAGCACCTTTTTGACCAAAACCAAAAGAAGTGACGGAAACAGCTTTGATACCATCGGTTTTAATGGATTGCGATGGGTACAAAACATAGTCAAATTGTTCCAAAATCTTATCAACATTGTCAGCGTTTCTGTTACCTGGAACAATACCAGAGTTCAAAATTTGCAAAGCACCATTCATCATCCAAGCACCAGCAGCACCTTTTGGATGACCAGTCAAGTATTTTTGGAAAACACCCAAAACTGGATTACCTTCACTTCTACCCAAATGTTTCATCATTTGATTGATAGTGGCAGATTCGTTTTTATCGTTGGCCTTGGTGGAAGTACCGTGGAAGGAAGCAACACCCAAATCATCAATAGTCAAACCAAATGTAGCCAAACTACCTCTCAATGGAGCAATTCTACTGTCTTTTTTGTAAAATTCATTACCCCATTGGTTTTGAGCAGATTTCAATTGCTGTAAAGCTTCTTTGGAAATTTCAATAGATCTTTCTTCCAAATATTCTTTTCTTTCTTTCAAATCTTCGATTTCCAAAGTTTCTTCTTTCAAAATTTCCAATTCAGATTCTTCCCATAGTTTGATTTGTTGGGTTCTCAATTTCAATTGTCTCTTTCTGTAAGTGATATCCATGATCTTTGGTTCGTGTTTCAAAGAACCTTGGTGTTCTCTAGCAGTGGTCAAAATACCCTTACCTGGAGCTGGAACAGATCTACCAATCTTATCAGTGGCAGTAGCAGTGAAACCCAAAATACCGTAGATTGGAACACCCATTTTGATGGCCAATTCAGCATTCATGATAACTTGAATACCGGAACCTTGAGCTTCCATGAAACCGTTTCTAGTAGTAGTAGCAGGTCTGGACATTTCACTTGGAGTTCTACCGTGTTCGAATTCTTCCAAAGAGTTGGAAGTAGCTTTCATGTTACCAAACTCATAAGAACCTTCTTCTCTGAAATCATCGTAACCACCGACAATACAGATTTTGGCTTTACCACTCAAAATAGTTTCAACACCAATATCCAAAGATTCAACAGCAGTGGCACAGGCACCGACTGGGGTTTTGATTGGACCAGAAGAGGAAATCATCAACATGTTAACCCAAGCGGACATGGTGTTGATGAAAGATTCTTGCAAGATATCGTTTTGGACTGGACCGTCTTTGTATCTGTCTTTGAACATACCTCTCAAAGCGGAAACACCACCCATACCGGAACCAGAACAGTTACCAACTTCAGAAACGTGGACGTATTTGTACATTTCATATGGATCAGTGATACCAGAAGAGATGAAGGCTTCAGCAACGGAAACCAAAACAAACAAAGTGATTGGATCAACTTGGGAAATAGTATCTTCAGAAATACCATAGGTTTTAGCGTCCCAACCAGTTGGAATTTGACCAGCAACCAATCTGTCGAATTTCAAAGCTTTTGGAATGTACAAAGTAGCACCTTTCAACAATTTGACAGTGTATTCACCAGTTTCTGGGATTTCGAAAATGTCAGCTTTTTCACCGTGTTCGTGTTTGAATTGTTCAGCAGTTTCTTTGGAAGTTTCAAATGGTTCCAAGTCTTCTTCAATCACAACTTCTTGGATCATGTGTTTTTTCTTTGGATCGTAACCATCAAACAATTCAGGTTCAATCAATCTGATACCAGAGTGATCCAAGATGTGTTGTTCGTATTTCTTTTTGATGTCTTTGTCATCAACTGGTTCGTTGGTTTTAGCATCAACCCAACCGGTGTATGGTCTACCTTTCAAGTTACCGGTGTGGTATTTGATCAAGTTCATCATCCAGGCCATTTCAACACAACCTTCCAAGGAGAATTCGCCGAAAGCTTCCATTTCCCATCTGGTTCTGGCAGAACCCCATGGACCGACTTCAGCAAAACCGGTAACAACAATAACTCTTTCCAAATCCAACATACCTTCCAAGTCTGGAGACAATTGTTTGATTTCTTCGTAGTTTTTCAATTCTGGGAATTGCAAGTCCAAGTTGGCTCTTGGTTGGACTTCGAATTTGGAGTAACCAGCATCAGCGTTTTTAGAACCATTGACAACTTTGTGTTCCATAGAGGTTTCAATAGAAACAGCTTTTCTGATGTCAGAGGTTTCGTACAAGTCGGTTCTCAATTTGGAAGTGAAAGTTTTCAAGTCGTCCAAGAATTGCAAACCACCGTTCAAATCGGCCATGACAGGAGCTTTTTGACACAATTGCACAACTTCTGGAGTCATCAAACCCAACAAGTTGAAGGCCATTTCCTTTTGGGAGAAAGTTCTGACACCCATTTTTTCAATACCTTCAGCAATGATGTTGTTGGCACTCATCAAACCAGTACCTCTGGTCCAACCGATAACAGCACCACAGACAGTCAATTGGTTACCCCAGGATTCAGAAGTCCATCTGTTAAATAGAGTTTCCAAAGACAATTTAGATTCAGAGTACAAACCGTCACCACCAAAAGTACCGTGGTTTGGAGACAATGGCAAAATGACTTGGGCTGGTCTGGTTTCAATACCTCTGTCGGATTTTTGTTTCTTAACACTACCCATGATTCTGTAGATGTTGGTCAACATGATTCTGTGAGCAAATTCAGATTTGGAATCGATGTTTTCCAATTCGATACCTTGTTCTGGAATAGCAGCGAATGGGATAATAGCGTCCAAGTCCCAACCTAAACCACCTTTCTTTTCGTCGTCGTAGATGTATTGGATCAAATCTTGGACATCTTGTTTGGAACCTTGGTTGAATGGAACCAAAACCATGGTGGAACCTCTAGCACCCCATTTGGCGTACAAAGCTTGGAAGTGGTCAGTGGTTTTTTTGTTGAAAGAATTGGTGGTAACAACAACTTTGGCACCACCTTGCAGCAAACCTTGCAAGATAGCAGCACCAATGGAACCAATACCACAACCGGTCATCAAGACGTATTTGTCTTGGAAGGTCAAACCGTTGATAGCAGCTTTTTCCAAACCATCCAAGAAGGTACCGGTAATGGCTCTGTCGTAAGCGAATTCACCACCTTTGATCATTTTTTTCAAGTGCAAAAATGGGATGGTTTGTCTTGGGATAGTAGAAGAGACTTTGGTGTCGATGCTTGTGTTGGAGTTCAAAGAAGCAACTTCTTTTGTGGAGTCAGAGTCCAGGTTGTCGACTTTACTTTCAACTTCTTTTGTAGAGACTTTGGTGTCGATTTCGTTGGAAGTTTTCAAAAATTTCATCAATTCACCGTACAAACTTTCAAATTGCAATTGAGTGCTTTCAGAAATACCGTGCTCTTTGACTTGAGAGTTGATGGCTTGGTAAACTCTGGTCAAGTCGTCTTGGATAGAAGGTTCTGCGTCTTGTGCAGTGGCTGGACCACCAAGAGCCATTTCTTGAACGTATTGAGAGAATTTAATGGCGTTGTGTCTTGGGGTTTCTTCGTATTCAATGTTACCGTTTTTGTCAATGGTGGTTTTAGGACCGGTTGGTTTGGAAATGTCTTTGAAGACAGGAGCAACATTCAAGACTTCTTTACAGTTTTCAATCAATTGTTCACCCAAGACTTTGGCCAATCTGTAAGTTTCACCTTTTTCTTCGTTGGTGTGGGAGATGTGGTATTCCATGAATTTGATCAAAGTTTCGTTGGATCTGTTCATGATGTTGATGGCTTCACTGACCAATTCTCTGTCAACGTTTTTCAAAACACCGTGAATAATTTGGAAGTACATGGTCAATAGAGATTGTCTTGCCCAATTCCAAGAAGAGTCGAAAACTCTTGCTTTCTTTCTAGAGAATTTGGTTTTAATACCATTGATGAAAAATTCACCCAATTCTTCGTTCAAGAAATCTAATTGTTGTTGCAAGGCTTCCAAGTTATCTTTTTCTTTCAAGAATTTTCTTTCAGATTTGTTCAAGTCGATTTTCAAGTATCTGGCCAAACATTCCAATTGTTGTCTAGCCAAGACTTTTTGGTCTTTGGTCAATTCATCAAAGGCAGCAGCATCAATAGAAGCACCACCAGCACCACCAGCACCACCAGCACCGGCACCAGCACCAGCACCACTGGAAGCAGCACTCAAATCAACACCAGTGATAGAGGCGTATTTCTGAGTGACAGAGTCCCAGAAGGCTTTGGCATCACCTTCGTTACCCAATCTACCAGCAGGTTCGTTGGTCAAGGCAACCAACATGACACCGTCTTGTCTACCACTTGGCAAACCCCATCTGGATTGCAAGTACTTTTTGGCAACGGTAACGGTAAAACCACCCGGCATTTTGGAGGCCATCAATCTGGAAATCAAAGAAGAGGATTGTTTACCCAATTGACCATCAAAAGTTTCTTGCATGGTTTCAGCCAATTCGGCCAATGGGATTTCTTCTGGTTTTTCTGGGGTAGAACCAAACTCTTTACCCAAATCACCCAAGATTTCATTTTGAACAGTGGATTTACCACCAACCAAATCTTTGATGGCTTTGGAAGTTGGGACTTGATCCAAGGATTTTTTCAATTTTTGAGCAACCAAAACGTGCAAGACCAAACCAGCAGTGACTGGGGCGTCTGGCAATTCAGCAGCAGCAACAGCTGGAGCGGCGGCAACAGCAACTGGAGCGGCAGCGGCGACTGGAGCAGCAGCAGCGGCAACTGGGGCAGCAGCAACAGATTCTTCTTCTTTAGCAGCAGGAGCCAAGTCGGCTGGATCAGGAGTGTAGTAGATCTCCTTGGCGTCTTTGGAGTAGCACAAGACTTGTCTTTGCAAGGACAAAGCGGCGTCGTAAGACTCGTACTTGTTCTTGATGGTTCTTTGGGCCATACCGCTCAAAGTTGGAGAAGGCCCGATTTCAACGACTCTTTCGGTGTTCAACTCTTTCAAAAAGACATCTTGAGTCTCAATCCATCTAACAGGAGAGGCAAATTGGTAGGCTAGCAACTCAGTCAATAGGACGTGAGCCAATTCTTGTTCAACTTCAGGTTTCATAGGCATGATTGCTGTGTGTTGTTTTGGTTTCCTTACCCTTTTTTTAAGAGATAGTTAGATGAGAGAAGAGGTGTGTATATATACTTAATAGCAAATCAAGTAGGCATCCAAGTTTAATAATTTATCGGTACAAACAATCACTCTGTCTGTGTGTATATATATAAACACTAGATCAACTACTTCGTCAAGAGAGAGTGGTTGTAATTGTTGAATTATTGTCAAAAGTTCTTTTAATCAGAGAGTGATGAGAAAAAGAGAGTGTGTGTGTGTTAGAAATCCCAGTAGAAACAACCTCTCTCTCTCTCTCTCTCTCTCTCTCTCTATCTCCGTCTTCTCACTGTTCTTGTTCAATCTCTGTCTCTGTTTATTAATTTTTCAACAAAAATAATTTTGTTTTTTTCTCTACGACATTTTAAGAGTCTTTCTTTGTTATTTTTGTATTGTAAAAAAAAGTAAATTTTTTTGTTGATTTTTTCTTCTTCAGTTTTTTGTTGAACTCTCAGAGAAATTTTTTACGACTGAGATGAAAAAGAGAGTGAGACGGGAAGTGAGTTTCTTCTTATTTTGGTCATGTGATAGACATTGGTCATGTGATAGACATTGGTCATGTAATAGACATTGGTCATGTGATAGACATTGGTCATGTACTGTACAGGTCATGTGATCACTTTTAAAATACATAAAAAACATGTAAAAAAAGCCCTTTGAAGTATTAATATATCTCTTAGTATGGGAAATTGTATTTCCAGTTTTTTTTCTTCACCTATTTTCACTATGAACAGTGGAAAAAAAAAAGTTATTTTGTCTTTAGTATATAAGAATTGTAAGATTTATAGAGTACTCTTGAGTAGTATAGAGCCACGAATTACTGTTACACTTTCTTACTTATGTACTAAATAGAAGGGAAGAAAAGACCCGGAATGCATCACAAGATGACGCTGACTGAATGGTTTTGAAAGACATATACGTCCACATACACAGAAAAAGAACAGGAATGTATGCTATTGTGGAACATTATACCTAAAAGTTCCCCTCCAGTGTCTATAGACATAGACACATAGGATACCTTTGTTGTTCTTCATCTGTGTGTGTTACTCCCTCATCTTCAGACATTCAGTCAGGTAGTCTCACGATGTATGTCCAGGATACCCAAGAACATTAGCCTTCCAGATACGTGCGGGTCTCTCTCCTAGTGGGGGGGACCGTGGGCATGAGCGCGCCGTGGTTGCGACCACACAGCGCTGTAGTTCAAACGCGTATTGCGGTCTTTCTCTCTCTCTCTCTCGGGAGAGACGGAGAGGGATCGTACACTTGTTGGAAACTTGTTCTTGGAAAAGCAAACCCCCCTCTTCTTTCGTTTGACTCAGTCTCTACTTTGCGAAGTTCAGTGCTGGGTCTTACCATAAAAAATACCTCTAACCCTATTTCCACCCCGGAATTTTAAAGCCCTTGAGGCTGATTTCTATATGTGATAGAAACATGGAATTCTGGGACTAATAATCGGGGTCACATTCCGTACTCTCTCTCTCTCTCTCGACTCTCTTGACTCTCGTAGAAGAAAAGTGTAAAGTTTAATGTATTAGATTAGAAAATATCAATTATATATATGAATTACAGAGATGATGATAAAAAAACAAATAGACCTTCTACGAAATCCCTAGTTCTTGACAGTCTTGACCACTGGAACAACAATGGCAATAACAACAATACAGAAGATAATAAACAACACAAGGTAGCAGATTCTCTTGTTTCTTCTGGCCTTTCTGGCACTGACGACGGCTTTCTCGGTGTGGCCGATCCCTTGCTCGACGTCGTGTTGCGCCTCTTGCACGTTTTGCTGGACAACCTCGATGTTTTCTTGTTGCTCGATGACCAACTGTTCCATGTCGTTGAACAACTGGGTCAACTCGGCCATGGTCTTTTCCAACTTCTGCAACTCCTGGTGTCTCTGTTGCACCTCGGCCAACGCGGTCTTGGCCTCCCCTCTTCTGTTCGCATTCAACAACGCTTGCGAAAACACTTGCTGCCCACCAACATCGCTGATCGCAGCCTCGACCTCGTCGTCAGTGGCTTCCGGCTGGATCACCTTGTACTGTCTGATGGCTTGCTCCTTGTTGGCGTCCTTGTAGTTGGCCTCGATGATCCTGTAGTCCTGGATCAACTTCAAGAACTTCTGTCTCGCGTTCTCGGCCTGGGCCTGCATCGAGGCATCGTGCAAAGCCTGTCTTTGGGACTCCTTGATTTCCTGTTTCAACTGGTACTGCAAGTCCTGGGCGTTCGACGACAAACGGTCCAACTGTTGTCTCAACTCGTTCTCTTGCTCAGTGTTGATCTCAGTCAACAACCTCTTCTGCAACACGTCCACATTGTTGATGATCTGCTGGTACGTCTCCAACTCTTGGTGGATACTGTTGATACCGTTCATGAACACAACAAAGGAGTCGTCCCCCTGTTGTTGTTGCCCAGCCATCTCATATTGCTCGGCTTGAGCGTTTTCGTATGGGTTCGATTGATAAGGATTGTTGTAACTCATTCTTCGTGGTGTGTTTGTCTATTTATGTTGGTTTATGAAAAAAGTCTTAATTGTCGTATAAACTACACCTAGTTCAAATACTCAAGAGACAATACAAAAAAAACCACGTCGTCAAGAGATACTTTATCGACCTAAAATTATCTCGATAATCAATCACACCTAATGTCAATTCACTATCTATAAGATACATAGTCGTGTCTATTAGAAAAACAGTCTGATTAATTCCAAGTTTATTTAAATGTATTGAGTTGTACATTTTGTGACGTTTCACATGTTCAAGATTAAAAAACCAACTCTTATTTGTCTACAAAACATAGATAGAAACTAACAAAAACTAACAATTAAACTTAAAAAAAAAAAAAATGACAATTATGGTAAAAAACTAAAGCTTAAACTACTGCTATTTTTATAAAAAAAAACAAAAAGACAAACAAAAAGACAAACAAAAAGACAAACAACAACAAAAAAAAAAAAAATTGTCTTTTCTTTTAAAAATTCAAACAGAAACACACGTAGAACAATTGTGAGTTGTAGTTTTTGGCTTGTTTCTTTTTTGTGGTACAAATTTACAAAACACACTCAGAATACATCGTACACAATAATTCTCTCCATAGTGAGTGAGTCTTTTTTAAGATTCCCATAAAAAACCAAACAAATGCCTATAAAAACACCGCACACAGCAAAGAAGTTGGGAAAAGCCTCTTTTAACTGTCTGGTCACATGATATTTGAACTGTCTGGTCACATGATACCAAAAGTAAAAAAGCAAACAAGGAGTCACAGGGGTAGTAGGTTGGTATGATGAATTGCCTAGGTTTAAATTACTAAATATATATGTATGTCTAGTGGAGTATAGGAGTTGTCAACACAGAGACTGCACAGGGTCAAAACTTCATTGACTTGTTCAACTCGCGGCTGATAAACTTCTTTTTCTTGTCAATGACATACTTTCTCTTCTCGATGGCTCTCACGTGGTGTTCCTTCGCCTCGTACAACTCCCTTAGGCCCTCGGTGTACTCTTTCTTGTGTGCTGTGGCCAGCTGGCTCATTTGTTGCAGCTCTGTGTCCCGGTCTGCGTCCAGCTCGACCTCCTCCAAATTGTCCAAGACCATGCTTGAGCTCTCCACCTGCGCGTCAATCTCCTGCAAGTACGCGTCGTACACGGTCCGGTACTCTTTTTTCAACTCCAGGGGCCCGCTCTTCCGCAAGTGTGTCACCCGCATCACCTCGTCCTCCCAGTCCTGGTACTTCTGTCTCACCGCCTCGCTCAGCGTCTGGTCAAAGGGCTCCACTTCTCGCTCTTCCTCGCTCAACAACACACACCGTATGTCCACGGAGTCCTCCGGCTTCACAGAGACCGCTGCGCCCAATGGCTCTCCTCCCGTGTCTCCTCCTGTAGACACAACATTACTGTCAAGAGTCTGTGGGTCGTGGAACGCCACGGGTTTGCCCTCGTACTGCGCGTCAATGCCCTCCACGTCTAAAGACTGGTACACCATCGCCATCGCGTTGAACAAGCTGTTTTCCAACAGTTGTTCGATCTTTGCTCTGTCCAGGTCGTCTTCCTCTTCCTTTTCGTTCTTAATCCCAGACTGTTTCTCCACCGTGGTGTCTACACCGTCGGTGCCTTTCTTTGGAATGTTGAGTTGGATCCGGTCATGGAGATTGGTCTGGAGTTGTTTGTATATAGACTGGAACTCTGTAAGCTGGATGTTAATTCTGTCTCTTGGCATTTCTCTATTGATGTGGAGATTTTGTGTTTTTTTATTTATTATCTTAATTACTATAATTGTTTAGAACAATACAATGCAAAGTAAGTATATCATCAAATAGTTTGAAAAGGATAAACAAACTAACAAGAGACAGTGGAAAACCAACTGTAAAGTAAGTAAGTAAGAAAAAAAAAACATCGGTCACCCGGACAGTCTCTCTATATACCTGAGAATATGCTAAACAAGAAATTTACAAGTTGGCTGCAAACAGGTTTTTTTTTAGGTTATGGATTTCATAGAGTAGTTTTCAAGAATATAAGGTTGGGGATAGTAGTGTAGTCATAGTAGTCATTGATATATCTCGCTTACTCTGTTTATCACACAACCGAATTAGTATACTTTATTTAGTAAGAATGATCACCCCAGCAACAAGGAAAGACGCACATCAATATACACACTTGAGACTTTCCAACTCCCTATTTTTTGTCTCCTGAATAGATTTCAAGATTGTATCCATAAGACAACATAGAAACCATAATACCAAAAAAAAATACAATAATCATATAATGAGTGTCTCTTCCTCTGCCTCCTCTATAGCAACCGCAGTCAACTATGCCCCAGACTACGCCCCAATGATCGGGTTTTCCGGCTGTTTCTTCGCCATGTGTCTAAGTTGTGTCGGTGCAGCCATCGGTACTTCCAAGAGTGGTATTGGTATTGCCGGTATCTCTACTTTCAAGCCGGAGTTGATCATGAAGTCCTTGATCCCAGTCGTCATGAGTGGTATCTTGGCCATCTACGGGTTGGTCGTTGCCGTGTTGATTGCTGGTGGGTTGAACCCAGTCGAAACATACACTTTGTTCAACGGGTTCATGCACATGAGTTGCGGCTTGTGTGTTGGGTTTGCCTGTTTGAGCAGTGGGTACGCCATTGGAATTGTTGGTGACGTTGGTGTGAGAAAGTTCATGCACCAGCCAAGATTGTTTGTGGGTATTGTTTTGATTTTGATTTTCGCTGAAGTTCTAGGTCTATACGGGATGATCATTGCTTTGATTCTAAACACCAGAGGTTCGGGAAACTAATACCTACAAAAAAAAAATAGAACAGAAAAAAATTGGAAAAATAAATTACAACATCACTTGATGTATATGAATATAATATATACCTATGTACAATTAATAAGACAGAGTCTGAGAATAGATAAAAGTATGATCTTAATTTAATTTTTTTTTTTTTGTAAAGTTATTCAATTACGTATATTACACATATATGGTTAGGTTGGATATAAAAAAGAAGTGGAAGAAATATGTCTCTGTTTATGTTCAAGCAGAAACGTCCATCTTGTCTTCAGTAGATATCTCGACTTTACCTTCGTCGTCAATATATTGGTCCTTGTTTGTTTGTAAAAATTCCACAGATCTTTTAGAATCTAAAAACAACAAGTAGGCTCTTTCAACGTCTTTGACATCAACAACAGTTTGTTTTCTTCTAAGAGTTATTTGGTTGGAAACAGAAATCAAGTTGGAGGCATATCTCAAACTGGTTTCAGATCCAATCTTAGTCAACAAGGCCAAGGCTTCATCACTCAACTCAACCTCTTCTTCTTGTGCTCTTATATTTAGAATCGTTTGGATTTCCTTTTCTTCGTATAGATTGGTAGCAACAATGATAGATCTGTCCAACAAATCCAATGGAAGACCGTGTGGAGATTTGTAGTTGGTCCCTCTAGTTCTAGAAACACCTCTGTTGGTGGCCATGATCACAATAGGAGCAAACTCGTCTTCCAAAGCTCTATTTATAAAGGAAAAACATTCAATGTCTAACATGTGCACTTCATCAATAAACAAAACACCTGGAACAATTTCCGCTTTCCCCTCTTCTTTCCATTCAGCAACTTTAGTATTGATTTGGTCTCTGACTTCACTGCTGATTTCACCAGTATCACCACTGAATAGAGCCAAAACACCTTGAGTTCTAGAATTGATAACATCGATATCGTGCAAGGAAACAGTATGGACAACTTTTTCTCTTTTTTGTAACTCACCTTCAGGACACGCAACAAACTTGGTTTCACTGCCCATAGCATCGTAGTCTCTGCTTCTGGCAAAAGATCTACCCAATTTGGTGATCTTACCACTGGCTTTATCAATGGTGATAACGTCACCAGCAATGACTTTTTCTTTGGTCAACCCATCAATCATCTTGTTCCCCAACTCATAAATGGTTTCCATATCGGTGGTTTTAATGGTCAACTTACCTTGTTTGTGGCCACCAGTGATGCTTCTGTCAATTTGGATTTCGACAACTTCACCACAGATCAATTCGGTTTCTTCTTTGATTCTGATACCAATGGATTTTCTGAAAACTTGGGTCAAAGCTTCGGTTTTACTCAACTCCAAAGAGAAAATTTCACTACCAGCAATGGCAGTAAATGGAACTTTGTTTTTCTTCGAGCCGTTATTGTCCCCGTTACCGTTGTTGTTGTTGTTTTCAATGGCCAAATTAACAACATCTTCATTGGCATTGGACAACTCCTGGGCCAAACCTTTGGCTAAGGCAGTTTTACCACTGCTTGGTGGACCAGCAACTAAAACACATTTCCCAGCAATCTTACCCATCTTGATCATTTTGTAAACAACCCCCATGGCTCTTCTGGCCTGCATCTGACCAACCATACCTTGAGAGGATTCTTTAGGTTGCAAAGTTTCTGGATCCAAACCCAACCCAGTGATATGGGAATGAGCCGCAATCAAAGCCAAAGATTGGCTGGCTGTAGTGTCGTCGTTAGATAATGTTTGAATGGACATATTTGTGTGTATATGTGAATGTATCCTCCGTTGGTGTTTTTTCTATCTCTCACCCTATCTCTTTCTGTATGATGTATATGTATAATGAGGACAAACAAATGTGCATGTCAAATTCCCAAGCCTAGTCTTCAATAGTGATTTCTTTTTTTCTGTCTTTTGTTGTGTATTCAATTGTATATGCTCTGTGTGTTTTTTTTCTTTTTTTTCTGTCTCTCACATCTTCTGTCGTTTAAACGACAATCATGGTTGAACTTCATAGAGTAAAAAATTTATGTGACATGTGACCAAATGTTCTTGTTCAACCTATGGTTCCATCATCTTCCCTCCCCTTATATGAAAGAGATAATGCTTGCTTTCCTATGTCAAGTAACTTAACAGAGAAGTCAAGCAAAACTTCATAAAAAAACTAAAAGGAAACAAAAAAAAAAATAAATACACCCAATCATGTTTTGCAGTGGATGTTGCCAATGTTGTTTTGATATTTGTGGTGCTAGAAGCCAGGGCTTAATTCAAGTTCAAGGTAAATCATTCAGTATTGTGACCATTTTAAATGAATGTCCTACGTACACTGTCTATTTGGTAAGACCTACCGAAGGAGGTATGTTTAAAAGTGTGACTGCTAGAGAAATGGACTCTGCGTCTAACTTGTACACTTTGAAAAGAGTGCGCTACGAGAACTTTACCACAGAAGAACTGTCGAATATTACCAATGATGACATTGATGATACGGAAGTCAGTGATTATTCTGTGAACGAAATAAGAGCATGTCAGGTATTTAGTGATGATGAGAACATTGTAGACCTTCTATCCTACCAGATAAATTACCAACAGCTTCCAACTACTAAAAGCAGGAACGGAATTTTTTCTTCCTGGTTCAGTGGTATGCGTGGTAGTTTGAGTTTGAGCACTCAAGAGCCAGTACTGACTTCCCTGAGTTTTACCGATTTGGTCTTCCCCTACACTTGCACATTGCAAGACCTACTAAACAAGGCTATTCTTGTTCCAGCAAAATATGCGCTCAGTGATGAAACGGTATTGGGCATCACCAAGAATATCATCAAGGGGTTGTTCATAATACATGACAAGGGATATAGTTACAATAATTTAAACCCAAATTCAGTGGCATTTGCTTACACGTCTAACTTAATGGATGTTGATTTTAACAGAAATGCGCAACTTTCAGACTTAAGTCTAGTTGCTAAACAACCTTTCCAATGTGACTCCAACTACCTAAAGTATATTAAAGATAGTAACTGTCTCTACGCTTCACCTGAAATATTACAAGCCACTCTCACTGATAAGAGAAAATCACAGCTGCTTTTTTCTCGTTTTACCACTTATACAATGGATGAGCAAAACCCGGCAATTGATGGAAAGGCAGGCGATGTCTGGTCGCTCGGGTGTCTAGTATACTGCATGCTCTACGGATTAAATCCGTTTGCAAGACAACAACAGCTAGTAGGAGGTGTTTCTTTAGAACAAACTATCATCAGGGGGGAGTACAGCTTCCCAAAACCACGTGCATCGAACTCTAATGATACCTGCCAAGATGATCATTTTACATCATCAGCAGCTATTAAGAACCAAGATTCGACAAGAGATATTTTAAACAAATTGATTCAACAGTGTTTGCAAGTCGAAACATCTAAAAGATGTTCCTTGAAAGAACTTGTGGCTCTTTTGGTACACTAACTATATAACTAAATAAATAAGGAGCAATCTGCATGTATTTAACTTTGCTAAAATATATGATTCTACGTGATATTCTAAATCATCCCATTTTTCTCTTGTCCACTTTGTTCCATGTATGTTTTTTTTTTGTAGATTATTTGCCAACCTTTAATATGCTTTGTGACTCGCTGTCATTTTTACAGATGTCTACGGAATTATACAGGCTGGGTTTTTTTGTTAAGAAAAAAAAAATCCAGGCCTCAACGAATCTATCTTCGAATAACCTGACTTCAAGCATTTTCGAGATGGTAATATATAATCCACTTGGCAATAACTTATACTTCTATACCTAATTTAATACTTAAATTTGTATTAAAATAATCTTTAATGTTCAACGTCATTTACGATTAAAAAGGTTAACCAGAAAAGCCCAACTCCCTATCGAAAATTACGAAAACTAATTCAATAGAGATTTGCCTGACGTTAGTCGTACTTCATTAATCAAAAAGCAATAAATCACCATGAGTTCCTCACCAAACACTATAATTGCCCCTAATTTGGATCGTTCAAAATCATATCAAAACTGTAGAGAAACAGATGTCCCAGGGTATAACGATTGTCCAATTTTTCTACTAGACGTGGGTAAGAAAAAAAAAAGTAAAAACAGCATCAGCACCAACGGGAACGATGTTTATGCATCAGCTAAATTGCAGTCGATTCTTCCACCTCCTCCTATTGGACTAAAAAGAAGTAAGCCAGCGGAAAAGGACAAAATTCAAGATGAATCAAAAAATAAAAAAAATGACGAATTATCTGAAAACAAAGTCGATTCCACACCTACGACTACCAACGAAGACTCATCTGTAGAAAATATCAGCAGGCTGTTGAATGAGCTTCTGGATCAATCCACTTCTAAGCTATCTACGCAAGAGTATCAGTACTATAAGAAAAAACTGTCAACCCACATTCAAACTATAACCGGAAATGATCATTATAGAACTGTCATTGCTCATATATTTGCCATGACTTCTGAATCTGAAAAAACAATCTTACTAAATAACTGGGTAATCTCGGAACCTATTATATCCAGTTGGTTTCCTTCATTTAGAAAGCTGCTTGATAACCGTAAATGATGGAGTCATTCTTCCATACGTATATATTAAAGTTGTTAGATAGATACTATTATAGTTTGATATATGAATCTACAAAAATTTAGGAAAGTAATTAAATTAAATGTACATAATTTTTCATCTTGAGTGTGTATGTTTTTTTTTGTTTTTCATCAATATAGGTGATAAAACAGGAAATGATAGTTGTAATATATGAAGAAACAATGGTAGAGAGAAAAAACCAATTATATTTATCACGACAATTATTTCTTGACTCTTTTGACGGTAGCTTGGAAACCACTTTTAATGGAAGAAACAGATCTGGTAGAACCACAACTTTTACAAACCAAAAAGAATAATCTGGTGGATTGTTCTTTTCTCAATTCAGTGTTGATGGATTTACATGTCTTACAAGTGACATATTCGATAATGTATCTTCTCAAAACACCTTCCATTTGTTGACTGAAAAATTTACCTTTGATAACCAATCTTTTTTGACCATCAACAGAACCGGAGGTACCCAATTCTGCAAACAAATATTGGATCAAATGTTCTGGGTTTCTTTGTAGTTTTTCTGAAATATCTTGAATGTTGACGAAAATAGATTTTTTACCATCTCTTTGACAGACTGGAGGAGGAATTCTGAATTTGACACCGCTTCTTTCCCCGGCCAATTCTGGGTTGTTTTCTCTTAGAATGTCAAAGAATCTGCTCAACAAGGAGGCGTATGGCAAACCAGCTTTTTCTTGTGCTGCGCTGTCGGATGCTATTTTGCTGTCAGGAGTGCCTTGTTTGCTATTTATACTTTCTTCTAATTTACTGGTGTCGACACCAGCTTTGACTAATTCTTTGTCGAAATCGTCCAAGTTGGCAACAACCTTCTTCTTTTTCTTTTTTTTCAAAGTCATGTCACCCAAGGCACTAGATAATTCGTCAACTGGTTGGGAACCGGAACCAGCAGAAGATGGAACAGATTCAGTAGAGTCTTCGGTATTTTCTTTGGCAGAAGAAGCAGCACTAGCTTCAGCACCAGCTTCCAAGTTCAATGGAGCAGCCTTCTTCTTTTTTTTCTTCAAACCAGCAAACATGGCATCTTCAGCTGGAGCGCTAGCAGAAGCATCAAAGTCTTCCAAAGAGGCAGTCTTCTTACTTTTCTTTTTTTTCAAAGATGGGTCCAATCCTAATTGAGCTGCTAAATCAGACATAGTGATTACTTATAGTGTATGTTTGGTTGGGATTTGTATTGGTTTTTA
>JAJMDI010000118.1:232126-287117 GCA_030573535.1 Hanseniaspora occidentalis var. citrica
AAAAAAAAAAAAAAAAAAAAAAAAAAAAATGTTCATAGAAATTTCTTTCCTCTGTCTCAAAATTCAAAAAAATTTTCATTTTCTTCTGTCAAAAAAACCAAATTGTCTACGAGTTTAAACAGAATGCTTACTATGAAAAAAATACAAAAAGAAAAAAAATTACAAAAGAAAAGCATTCAGTATAATTTAAAATGTCACTATTGACGAAGAAGATATATACACTGTTAGTACGTTTAGGTGACACTGCTAATACGAAGAGTAATACAATTAAGAGGATTAAAAAATTAATTCAATTGATATAGTTGATATCTATATATGTATATATTGTACAAAGTATATACCCTTTATTCATAACCAACAAGAAGTCCATGAAATCATGAACTATTTAGTCTTTGACTCAGGTATCTTTAGGACTATGTTCCTGGTGTATTTGTCCTTTTTTGTTTTTTTATTTCATTTCGTTTTGTTTATAATTTCAATTCAGCCATGGCTTCGTGGGCTTCTTTGGTGACGTTTTCAATTTCAGTACCAGCAGTGACTTGAACAGAGTCAAGAATGTCTCCTGTTTTTCCCTTTTGTTCTTGTTCTGGGGTTTCTTCCTTGGTGTCTTCTTCGTTTTCTTCTGGCTCAACGTCGTATTTTTTCAAAAAGTATGTTTCGATTTCTTCTTTGCCGCTGTTTTCAGCTTCAAAAATAGCATCGTGGTCGACATTGTTTTTGATAAATGGGTCCGCTTTGTATTCATCACATAGATATTTGACAATATCTAATTGACCATTCAAACAGGCCCAGTGCAAGGCAGTGTTCCCACTCTCGTTTTTTTGATTGACCCACTGAGTCAAGTTTTCTTCTTTATCTTCAGTAATGTTTTCTTCTGCTAATTTAATCAAGTATTTGACAACATCCAAGTGACCGTTGGCGGAAGCCATGTGCAATGGAGTAGATTTGGTGTATGATTGGAAACAAGTCAACAATAGTTTAGGGTGGACCATGGTTTCAAAGATTTCTTTTAAAGATTCCAAATCACCACAACGAGCATCCAAAATGATGGCGTCTTGGTCTTCTTGGTCTAATGGTTGTTCAAATAATTCTTGGGTTTTGGATAGAGTATCGCTCATCTTGGGAGTGTGTATATATTTAAGGTTGTGGTGGTTTGTCTTTGATGCTATTTTTTATTTGTGGTTTTTACTTAATATAAACTAGATTGATCTTTTTGAATCAATTAACATGTATTAATAATTTAATCGATGACCTTAAACACACATTCATCTACTTAAAGACCATTCTTAGTAAACGAAAGGAACTAACTGTCCTAAAACAGATAACTGAAAATTAAGAATGAAATTAGGAAAAAAAAAAAAAAAAAAAAAGAAAAGCAGCTTTTTCATTGTGAGACAGTTTCCTGCACGTTTAAACAGAGCTTTTTTTATTTATAGTGTCACGTGTGTGTTCGACGCTCTGACGACTAGGCCAAAAAAAAATTTTTGTTTACTTTATTTAAACAACAATTGAAAGTTGGCGTGATTCAATCAATCACGGGGAAGATAAATAATAAAGTACAAGTAATAAACAATTCAATAAAATTCTAAACCAATTGCAAAAGCTCTTTTTATTAAAAGAAGTAATTTTAAAGAACATGTATTATCCATAACAAAAGCAAATCGCTTACAAGTTTGCATTTGAGCAAGGTTTCAAAGTTTAAGAAGTAAATCATCGGACATCAATTATACAAAAATAGTACTGTCCGCAAAAAGTTCGGCTTTTTAAAAGTTTCGGCATATTCTTGCGATCGATCGAAAATCCCAGAAACTATTTTAAAAGTGACATGCATGAAGAAATAGATAACTAAGAAGTGCCAGACACTTGATATTTCCTAAAATTACAAAAACAAAACTTTTGAGATCCAGCGCAACAAATCGAGTCACAACAAAAAATTGTCTGTTTCTTAGAAAAAATGGCTGGTCGCATTCAAGAGCTCGATAGCACAACATCAACAGGCACAAGTGGAAAAAAGAATGTGGACGAGTTACTAAGGAAGGGTCCGGAATTTACACAGAATACCCCAATAGATGAATATTTTCAAAAATTAGATGATACGCTACTATCCAAACTAGAAACGCGCGATGTGAATAAACTATACACACTAGTGTCATGTCAAAATAAAGAGGAATTTTCTATATACTTGATTGAAAAACTTTTAGAACTACAATCCATTCTTATGACGAATCCTGTACCAGTGGTGGAACAGGATATTTCAGAGCAGGAAAACAGAAACCTTATGCCAATATCATTGAATGATATGAGATTACTAGATTTATTGATCAATTTGATAGTGGTGCATTCCATTGATAGATATTTACCATATGGGTTTGGGATCCCCTTAGAACAAAGAAATTTGTCAAAGTTACAAGACAACAAAAACAACAACCAAGATCAATCGAAAATATTCAGAAATTATAAGTTGAATAAAACAGAAAACACCCATATATTGGAACAGGGTCTTTACAAATTGATTAAAGGATTATTTAAAACCCCTAATGCTCAACCTAAGAGTAATGTTAATAGTAGCACCATGCTATACGAAATATTGTTAAAAGGTTCTGGATTCTCTGACATTTTGGTAGGGTTATTGTATTTGTCAACAAGAGATATCAAACATCTGGACACATACGAGTATCTTGAATCACTTCAGTCGACCTACAACTTGTTTGAAATGTATACTACTTTTTATCAGAGTGGGTTGAATTTGCAATTCAAGCAAATGGTGTTAGAAAAATTGAGCACGTTAACATTTAGAAGAGAAGAAGATGGATTATACTCTTTGATCGAATTTATTTTGGGATTAAGAGAAACAGTTGACAATGAGATTGAGGTTTCAAAATTCAATAAAGTCAATGAAATTGTTTGTAACAAACCCAAGAGTATTAAAAACGTTGAATACTTTATAAAGATATTCAAACAAATTTTGAAAATTTTTAGTGAAAACATGAACAATGATGCAATGATCAATGCAGTAAACAACATTATTACTGAATTCTACTTCAAAAACAAAAAAATTGTTATTGATTTTTTATTCAAACAAATATATTTTAAAATGTTCAATTTGAAAAAACTAAACTATTCGGTGAAACAAACAAACGATCTTTTCAACATTTTGATTTGTTTATCAAGACAATCCTCCAATGAAATCATAGTCGAGTTGATTGAGAATTATAATGAATATGATTTTTTCTTTGTTATTTGGAGATATGCATTATTTATTTATATGAACAACAATCGAAATTTGAATTTTGATCAACAATATTACACTATTTTGATAAATTTAATGAAGACATACATGGAAATTGGAGAAAAATACTATGTGTTAAACTACATTATTTTGAATTTCAATACTAATAAGGACAAAGATTGGGGAAAATTAATTATTGATTTGGAATCTAAATTGCTAAGAGTCTCCATTGAGGAGAATGTTTCTGATGTTCTATTAGCAAAAGATTTCATGAGCCAATCTAATGATATTGAATTGTTACAAAAAAGTTTGATCCAACAAGATTCCAGTATTAACTTGTTTATAGAATTTTTGAAAAAAATCAATGACGAAAATGTTACCAAAAAAATATTTTTGAGTGTGTTGAATAGATGGTGTAGATTGAAAACTTTAGAGAATGACGCGGAAGTAGAAGATTATGACAATTTGTTAATGTTGAGTGATTTGAAATTGTTGGAAAAATTCAACAACGAGTTCAAATCCGATTTAATCAATGAGCCTGGTGAAATTCTAGATTTCATCGATAGTGTTTTGAAATTAAAGGATTTGAATGAGAACTCTGTTCACAGCACTGCTCGTGACGATGTAGACAGTGATGACGAAGATGAAGATGATGAAGAGGAATCGGAAGAGGATATCGACAATCATAGTGACTCAAACCCGCTAAGTATTATATTGCAATTATTGTCTACGATCATTACGACGAATGGTCAATTATTAAAATACAGAAAATCACTTGAATCTATACAGTCTCAATTGAAAGCATCATATTCAAATGATTTGCAATCTCAGACAATTGTTCAGAGAATTAATGACGAAGTACTTAATATTAATGATTCAACTAAAGGCTCAAATGTTGACTTGGATAGTGACTCCCCAGAAGCTGCATTGGAAGAAGATCGTAAAATTTTGAAAAGAGCCATTGTCAATATAAGTGATCCATTGGTACCAATCAGAGCACAGGGGTTAGTGATGTTGAGAGAGTTGCTGCTAAAAAAATCCAATGTCATTGATTACAAATTTGTGCTAGATTTGCACCTTTTACAATTGAATGACAAAGATCCTTTTATTTACCTAAATGTGATTAAAGGTTTAACTTTCATTTGCCAGTTTGATTCCCAGTCGCTGAAATATTTGATTGAATTATATGATAACACGAACAAGAAAACCCCTATGGAAGAAGTTTTAAAAATTGGGGAAGTCCTTGTTAATTACGTACAATTAGCAAACCAAATGTTTGAAGGTGAAATTTCACACAATTTGATTCAAGTTTGCTTGAGAAAAATCAATGTATCAAAAGAAAATCTAACTAATATTGGCGGATCAGTTGATAATAGATTAAGAATGTCTTCTATGTCTATTTTAGGTGTCATATTACAAACAAACGCATCTGCCTTATATGATAGTGAGATTAGTGATATTTTGGATTGTTGCTTCGGTATTTTGAAATTTGAAAGCCCTCACGAGGCAACTTTCAAGAGCGAAGGCGATGCGAACACTAAAAAAGAACATCAACAAAAGCAGAAAGAAATTGAGGACACAAGTAAATTAATGAGACGTAGTGCTATTCATACTATTCATGATTTATTATATCATTCTGGCTTTGAAAGATTCCCATCTCAATACAGTGGCTCTAATTTGATGAATTTGTTAAAATACACCAGATCTCAGGAACACGATTTCTTAACCACAGAATTGATTGATAAATTGATCAATTTAATAGATGAAATCATTAAAGATGCATTGAGTATTAAAGAATTTGATGACTCTCTGATTAATAAATTAAAGATTGTAAATACTTAATACTTAGAACATATATATAGATACTCTTTTCTGATCATGTGATCAAAGCATAAATAATTGTACTATACACGTGATCACATTTTTAATTTTCCAACTGCTTTGATTTTTAATTTTTTTCCATTTTATTCCATTTCATTCTATTTACAAAAAAATCAAGAAGAGATCAAAAATTTTCATTTTTTTGGAATTTTCTGGAAAAAAAAAAAAAATTTCAATTTTTGTTGAAGTTAAAAGGGGGTTTCAAGCGCTTATTTGTAGTTTTTAACACACACTTTGATTAATAGAGTTGGCGTTTAATGATGTATATATAAAAGCCAGTGGTTTTTAGAAATTTGCATATTTTACAATTCAGATCTAATACGTTCATTATCTTATTAGGAGAAAAAAAGAAAGAACAAAAAACCATAGAAAAAATATAACTACACCCCAGTTTTTGTCTTTTTTTTTATTACTAAAACCTACAAAAAATGTCCACTGAAACTTATGAATTTCAAGCCGAGATCACTCAATTAATGAGTTTGATCATTAACACCGTTTACTCTAACAAAGAAATTTTCTTAAGAGAATTGATTTCTAATGCTTCTGATGCTTTAGACAAAATCAGATACCAATCTTTGGCTGACCCAACTGTTTTGGAATCTGAACCTGAAATGTTCATCAGAATCACTCCAAGACCAGAAGGTAAAGTTTTGGAAATCAGAGATTCCGGTATTGGTATGACCAAAGCTGAATTGATCAACAACTTGGGTACAATTGCTAAATCCGGTACCAAAGCTTTCATGGAAGCTCTGTCTGCTGGTGCCGATGTCTCTATGATTGGTCAATTCGGTGTTGGTTTCTACTCTCTGTTCTTGGTTGCTGACAGAGTTCAAGTTATTTCCAAACACAACGATGATGAACAATACATCTGGGAATCTAACGCCGGTGGTTCTTTCAGCATCACTGTCGATGAAGAAAACGAAAAAATTGGTAGAGGTACCATTTTGAGATTATTCATGAAAGAAGACCAATTGGAATACTTGGAAGAAAAAAGAATCAAAGAAGTTGTTAAAAGACACTCTGAATTCGTTGCTTACCCAATTCAATTATTAGTTACTAAAGAAATTGAAAAAGAAGTTCCAGTTGCTAAAGAAGAAGAAGAAGAAAAAGTTGAAGAAGAAAAAACCGAAGATGGTAAACCAAAGATTGAAGAAATCGAAGATGAAGATGACAAAAAACCAGAAGAAGAAAAAACTGAAAAAGTTAAAGAAACTGTCAACGAATTAGAAGTTTTGAACAAAACTAAACCATTGTGGACTAGAAACCCAACCGAAGTCACTCAAGATGAATACAACGCTTTCTACAAATCTATCTCCAACGATTGGGAAGACCCATTGGCCGTCAAACATTTCTCTGTTGAAGGTCAATTGGAATTCAAAGCTATTTTGTTCGTTCCAAAAAGAGCTCCATTCGATTTGTTTGAATCCAAAAAAAAGAAAAACAACATCAAATTGTACGTCAGAAGAGTTTTCATCACTGATGAAGCTGAAGACTTAATCCCAGAATGGTTAGGTTTCGTTAAAGGTGTTGTTGATTCTGAAGATTTGCCATTAAACTTGTCCAGAGAATTGTTACAACAAAACAAAATCATTAAAGTTATTAGAAAAAACATTGTTAAAAAATTGATTGAAACTTTCAACGAAATCGCTGAAGACAATGAACAATTCAAAACTTTCTACGAAGCTTTCTCTAAAAACATCAAATTGGGTATCCACGAAGACACTCAAAACAGAACCGCTTTGGCTAAATTGTTGAGATACAGCTCTACCAAATCTTCTGACGAACAAACTTCTTTGACTGACTACGTCACCAGAATGCCAGAACACCAAAAAAACATCTACTACATCACCGGTGAATCCTTGAAAGCTGTTGAAAAATCTCCATTCTTGGATGCTTTGAAAGCTAAAAACTTTGAAGTCTTATACTTGGTTGACCCAATTGACGAATATGCTTTCACTCAATTGAAAGAATTCGACAGTAAAAAATTGGTTGATATCACCAAAGATTTTGAATTAGAAGAAACTGAAGAAGAAAAAGCTCAAAGAGAAACTGAAGCTAAAGAATTTGAAAACTTGACCAAAGTTTTGAAAGAAATTTTGGGTGACCAAGTTGAAAAAGTTGTTGTTTCTCACAAATTGATTGATGCTCCAGCTGCTATCAGAACTGCTCAATTCGGTTGGTCTGCTAACATGGAAAGAATCATGAAAGCTCAAACTTTGAGAGATAACGCCATGTCTTCTTACATGTCTTCCAAGAAAATCTTTGAAATTTCTCCAAAATCTCCAATCATTGCTGCTTTGAAAAAGAGAGCTGAAGAAGGTGGTGCTGAAGACAGAACCGTCAAAGATTTGACCAACTTGTTATACGAAACCGCCTTGTTGACCTCTGGTTTCACTTTGGAAGAACCAACTTCCTTTGCTAGCAGAATCAACAGATTGATTTCCTTAGGTTTGAACATCGATGAAGATGAAGAAGAAGAATATACTTCCGAACCAGCTCCAGAAGCTGCTGCTGCTGAAGGTGAAGAAGTTGAAGAAATGGAAGATGTTGATTAAACGGGGATTGTGAAGTAAAAACACAAACCATATTCAATTTCAATCTTTTTATTTTTTCATAAAATAAACATCTTTATTATATATTTTTAAAGATATAAAGCATGTATAGCTATATAAACGCATAAGTATAATTTTTTTTTTTTTAGTTTTAAATAATATGTTTAATGAAAATTTGTTAAAAAGTATACATACACCTTATGGTCATGTATTAAGTTGATCAGGTGACGTATTTTTGGCTAAAAGTTTTTTTAAAAAGAACAGCTTTGAGTATCGTTTTTTTTCTAAAGTTTCTGTATGTCATTGGTTTAGATTAGACGTGTCAAGGGGAGGCGAAGCAACCCTTCAGAAATTAAAAGAATTATTTGTGACATATTTAAAAAAGCAACTTAAAGAAGCATATTGAATTGTTTTCAAATACCAATAGTGAATATACATTAACATGGAGGACAAGGAATACCAGAAGTTGTATCTTAAAATCATTAAATTTAAAAAAAATGGATTTGATGATTGTATTCAACAGAGAGATCTAATATCTATAGGCAACAAGTTGCAATTTTTTAAAAACGAAATCGAAGTATATGCAGAAAAATCAGGTAATAATGCATATACAAATATTTTGCAAAAAAAACTACACCCAATAGAAAACAGGTGGAATGAGATTAAAAATGCTAGTAATATTGAGCAAACTACTGGCCCACTAGACATAAAACCAATACACCAAACACCCGAAATTAAAAAAGAAAGTGCAACAAATACAAATCCTTCGCCCCCTCCACAGCCTACCGCTCCTGCTGAACATAGAGAGCATGAAAACTTTACGCTTGACACAAATGCATCGATCAGTTGTGAAAATTGCAACATCACACTTGAAACTAATATACTATTTAATTGCAAGAATTGCAACGTTTCTACAAACCAAAACAAACCGATCACCAAGCCTATTAGAATGAGTAATTTAAAAAATTGTAATGTAACAATCGATTCTGTGGAAACATATATTGGGAGTGTTTTCATAGATAACATTGAGAACTGTGCAGTTAGGTTGGATTGGGACCCAGCATTGAAAAACCAAATAAGACTTTCAAACATGAAAAATTGTGTGATTAAAATTACCAACTCTAAAAAAAAAAACCCAACAAGTACAGAGAAGTTTACGCTTGTTTTTGAGAACTGCGAAAATTGTGTTCTTGCTCCAGAATCTAGACCATTGGTGCTTATCAAGAATTTTGATGATTTGATGAGCACTAATCAAAATTGTCTTTTCACATAGACATATGTCTTCTTTCAAACACAGTCATGTGACTACAAGATTTATTTTAGTCACATGATAAGAATTTGGTTTAAAACAAAAAAAAATTAAAAAAAAAAGTGTACGTTTTTTTCCCTCGCACGAGACCTAACGTTGCAATGACTTTTCTGTTTATTTACAATGTGTGCCTAATCAGGAAATTGATAAACATCGATCATCTTTAAATTTAAACAAAAAATATCTTTACAAACATAATTATTTGTATATGAAACTATTTTAAACCCCAAAACCTGAAATCTTCAAATTGATATGGATGTTTTTGAAAATAATTTTTCTATTTTAGTAAATATAGACATTATTTTTATATAGAATTGATGATTTGTCAAAACACAACCCGTTATATTTACCTCTCTATATTTATAATAAATAAAGTTAAATGTTGGTGTATAATATGTTCAAAAGGTGAGTTATTAAAAAAAACAAGTTAGAAAACCCAAATCACAAACCAATACTCGATGGCTACCAGTGTACTGGGATCTCCCGAAAAAACACACAATGCTTTGAAACAAAGATATCTTCAAAGTTTGCAAAACTCAGGTTTGAATATCGAACCTTTGCAAAAAACATCCTCATCTAGAATTAATTCTTTGAACAGTACAAAACGTAAGATTAGTACCAGCATTCCAACAAGCCCTTCCAAAAGTAATTTGTTTAGAATAAAAAAATCGTACGACGAAAACACCATTCCAGAGGTAACTGTGCCAAAAACACCATCCAAACAATTAAAAGATAACACATTTTTTAAAATGGACTCTGAAGCTTCAGCATCCAAAAAGATTGATTTTTCAAAATCATACCTAGGAAAACCAACTTCTTCATCTTTTTCCTTAAAGTCCCCATTAAAGAATACTCCCACTGAAAGACAAAATGAGAAAACTTCTTCAACTAATATAAAAGCCTCTAAAAATAAAGATTTTGAAGTTGCAGGTATCACTATAAACAAGAATACAGAAAAACCAAAGTCAGTCTCAAAAATTTCTAATAGTTTTGAAAAATTCGATACTAAACAGTTTAGCGCTGTGGAGTTGAGATACTACGAGTTTTTATGCAGAGCCTACGAAGCAAAAGAATGGGTTGAAGCAATAATTGAAGAAGATATCCCCTCTGTATTGAATATTACAACGAGAAATGCTTTGAAAGACGGGGTTGCTTTGGCTAAGCTTGCTCAAAAAATCAATTCATCTTTAGTTCCCCAAGTTCACCCATCAAACACAAAATTTAAATACAAGCTACTGGAAAACATTCAAAACTTTTTGTTGCTGGTAGACACTGTTGGTGTACCAAAAACTTTTAAATTTGAAACTACAGATCTATATGATGGGAAAAATATTCCACAAGTGTTTGAAACATTGCACGCTTTGGCTTATACTCTACACAGAAAATGGCCCAATAAAGTACCAGCCATGGTTAATGAATATGGATCTGTTAGTTTCACCAAGGAAGATATTAGAGATTGTAAATTGAAGTTTCCTTATTTGAAAAACTTTCAATTTTTTGGTAATGACTATTCAATTACCAAAAAGACAACTCAAAGTCACGATAATGACTTAGTTCCTGATTTTGGAAAGATAGACCGTGTTGCATCAACAGAAAATATAGAAACGAAAACAACAAATAAAACGGAAGATATATCTACAGATACCAAAAAAGTTGATTTCGAAATCCAAAAAGACGCTGGTAAACAAACATTCACAAATAATTATGATGAGGAAGAATCAAAAATGGATAGCTCCCGTAATTTTAGCGTTGTTGTCAAAGCTCCTATTTCAATTGAATTATCTCCACATAAAGATATCGATGAATTTGATAGCTTTGCTTCAAGCACATTTGATTACACTTCAAAATTAAAAGATATTCCTACTATCAACTATACACCAAGAAATGATCTATCATACTATTCTCAAAGTATCTCTTCACAGTTTTCTCCTAGAAGAAGACGGAGAAGACGGGGAAACATGGGATCTGAAGAATCCCAATTTGACTCATCTTTGTCTTCTACAGGGTCCACTTACTCTAACCCGTTCAGCACATACAGCGTTTCAGACAATTACGACCAATACAGTGTGTCAGATTATTCATCATCCTCGTACTCTTACAGTCATAACTATGGCATGAAACCTAGAGCAACAGAAGTCGACCATACAAAGTTAGTGAACCAGTTTCAAGCAATCTGTAAAGGTACTAATGTGAGATACTCACTTTACTCTTTAGATTTTAAGTTGGAATTATTTGAAGAAAATATTGTTAATTTACAGGCTGTATTAAGAAGAAAACTTGTTGATTCAAGATTAGGTCCAAAGATCAGAGCAGGGAAAGTAATAAACGGTGATTCAAGGCTAGCGGAATTCCAAGCATTAATAAGAGGGACGTGTCTAAGATGGAAGAACGACAAATTGATGTTTCAAATTTCAAGGCATAGCTACAGCGTGGAACATTTACAAGCTTTTGCTAAAGGTACCGCAACTAGAAAAAGAGTGTCTAATCTTTCATACAACATCAAAAACATTAATCCAACTGTGATCAAACTTCAAGGTGTTATTAAAGCTGGTAACGTAAGAGCAAGAAATGGTCAAAATATTTCAACATTGGGGTCTAGTACTCAGGTAATCATAAATTTACAAAGCTTATTAAAAGCTTTTATTCAAAGAAAACAAATTGCAGCTATAACATTCAAATTTGAAAACTCAATTAGAACTAAGAACTCTCTTTTGTTGTTACAGAGCAATGTTAGGGGTCATTCAGCTAGGTCAAATGTTTTGAAAACCAAAAAGTTATTGGGTAAGTTTTCTTTTTTGAATGATCAATTGGTCAGTTTTATTAAAGGTGCCTTGTTTAGAGACAAGTTTTACGAAAAAATGTATGCTATTGAATGCCAAAAAGATATCGTGACACAGTTACAAAGCCATATCAAAGGGGTTTTAGCAAGATACGCAGTGACTTTAGTTCATGATGTTGTGGATGAAAGCACAATAATATCATTACAGAAATACGCAAGAGGTTGCATTGTAAGAAACAACATCAAAAAAACTAATGCGTACTATAACAAAAATGGGAGACACGTTGTGACTTTGCAAAGTAGAATCAGAGCATGGGCCATGGAAAAAGCTTATCATGAAATCATGGATTTTGCCAATCCTAGTTTATGGGCTGTCCAAAAGTTTGCATTTTTATTAAATGGAGTCCAGCCAACTTATGAGTTACAAGATTCCTTGGACTCTCTAAAGGAAAGAATTGACAAAGCAAATTTGGATAACAATAAACAAGAGCAAAATTTAAGAAAGATTGCTAAAAAAATTGAACTTTTGAAGAAAAATGGTGTTGTCAAAAACCACTTAAGTCCAGACGTGATGAATATTTTGGAAAAATTAAAAAGCAAAACTCATATTGAAGACTCTGAAACAATAGGCTTATATGAAAAGATTTTTTATTTATTAGAAGTCGATCCTTTCTATTTCAGATTACTGTTTAGCGTCAATTCTGAAAAAGTGAAAAAGTACTTGATGTTGCTGTTTTTTAAGAGAGACGGCTCTATTGAAGACAGAGAAGCCGTTTTATTTGTAAAATTGATTTCCGAAATGCTATTGGTCGATATTGAAAGCAGAGCAAACGTCGAGGACTTTTTACTTGAGCAACACGATGATGAAGCATGGAAACAATTGCTCCATGTTTTCTTGGTTTCTCAACAGAAACCATTGATGGGTAATTTATTTGCCGGAATTATTCAATCGTTAGATAATTCTACTGTCAGTTTTGAAGGTAACCCAAGTATTATCTACAATACTTTGTACAGCAGCGACATTAACATTAGTCCACAGGATGCCATTGAAGATGAGGCAACTAACAAACAATATGTTGCTAATATGTGTAATCTATGGACGTTTATTGAAGAAATTCATCAAATCATAACTCAAAATATTGAACATTTACCAATTGAAATTTTACATCTATGCACCAAGGCTTATACATCAGTCGCAGCCAAAAGTGCTGATGAATTTGACGCATTGGAAGGGATATCAAAAGTCATTATTGGTGCTTTTGTTAATGATTATTTATTGAAATGCGATGAATATGGGGTTCAATTGCAAAATCCAGCACAAACATTCCAAAAGCTGAGAATTTTATCAGACGCTCTGTCGACTGTTTTTTCAATGAGAAAATTCAAAGGCTTTTATTCACAATTGAATTCTTACGTGGAAGAAGTTGGTAATGAAATTGCATCAACTCTACAAAATTTGCAAATAACTCCTGCCTATGAAGAACGCATGGAAAGCATGATCTATAACGACATGAATGAAAGGGCTAATCCATTGTTAACCATAAATGTGAAATATTTGAGCGAAATTACTGATTTTATTCATCAAAATGTTGAAATGTTCCCTGAAGACGATCCGTTAGTAGAGTTAATTCACGAGTTACAAGATTTAGACAATCATGTTTTGTTCAAGAGAAGTGTGGTGATTAATTTGGAGCTGAATCCTTCGGCTTATATTTTATGCGATGTTAGTGACAGAGGAAAACCTTTGTACAACAATGTGATGTGGGGATTAATCTACATTTTACAAATTTGCTCTGCCAGATGCTCAAGTGTTTTAGAAATTCTGACTAAACCTGAAATTCAGAATGAAAATGAATTGGAAACTAAATTTCAAAAGCTTTTGGCAACCTATCCATCAATTCAGAAAAATTCTGTTTTCAAGCAGCTTCCAGCGGTATCGTATCTTGACCTAAAAATGTATGTCACTGAGAAAACTTTGGAATTGAGCAATATGGCATTCATTGATAGATCTGGTGGCTTCCAATGCCTATTGAATGATATTTCAAACACAATCAAATGCCACGTCTATGTTAAAACAAGAAGCATGAAAGAAATTGACGCTGCGAAACAAACGTTGAAAATGCTGACCGAAAAACAAACGAGAGCTTCTGTTGAGTACAGCTTATTGAAAAAAGGATTTGACGCCACCTTAGGCGATTTCAAACCGATTGCTCATTTGGGTGCCAAAAAGAAAGGTTTAGGCTCTAAATTGAAAGATATCGTTCACACAAAAAATAAGAAAGATTTAGATTCTACTAGACAAAAGTGGAGTTTGAAACAACTGTATGAAAAAGGAGTTTTGCTACAACTTGAAGACCAAAAATTGGAGAACTTACCTGTAAACTATTTTGGTAGTGGGGGTGTTAAATATCCAAATATTGATTTTGTATTCTCGACTGCCAACGGTAAAGACTACGTCATTGAGATGCATGACAACAGAAAAGGCCGTGAATATGTTCAACACTCAGATAAATTTAACTTTGAAAACATGCTAGATCAAATTGATTCTAGTTCTAAAAAAATTGTTTTGATCCACGATAAAGTTACATTCAACTCCAAGAAATTGTTCAATTTGATAATCGAGTCCTTCCTATCCTAATAACATTATCATATATAAAAAGATTTTCGGTCTATATAAAATATATGCAATACATTAATCCTAATCTATTATATTGTTCTATCTATAGTATTTCTTAAATTGTAAAGAAGTAAAAATTCCATATTCCGTTTAAAGACACTGTATGAAGGATTATCAGGAAAAGTTATACGTTCATTGTCAGTCATAAAGTGCTTTTTGAATAAATGAGTATATGGAAAGAAGGATTCTTGATCAGGAATACCCGTGATCAAGGCAAATAATTTTCCGTTTGTTTCTATGTCCCAACGAGTCATTTTTTCAGATTCATAAGTAGCAACCTGTGCGTCTTGCATGACCTTGTATTCATAAAATTGAAACACACAGCCAACTACTAGTTTAGAAAAATGGTAGAGTGACACACCAATAAGATTCCCCAGAAACAATGCATCATCTGGAGTTGTTGCAAAGCTGTTTGTAAATGTTTTAAATTTTACTGATTTCAACAAAAAATTGTTATTTATGTAACAGCCAAAGTTTGGCCAAAAACAAATTTCCAATATGTTGATCAACAGAGAAGCTTCTCCTGAAGGTCTATAATCATTTGTCAAATAATCATGAGCAACTGAAAGTTTGTTTTTAAGCCATTGATAAGCATTACTTATCCAAGGAAATCTCCCTTTGGAGTTAAATGATTGATTTTCTTCTTGTTCCATTTCCGAGTCCACTTCAAAATACAAGGGATCATATAGAAGACGCCATTTTTTGTAAAGAGGGTTCAAAGCAAATGAGAAAAACAATTTGTTTAGGATAGCTGCAATAGAATAGAACGCCAAGTGTCTATATTGAGTTTCAGAGTGTACTGTTAAAAAGTATGTGATAGATGTCAGTGCACCAAACCATATGCTTTTTTGATCTCCAAACAATTTTGAAGTTATCGAACCTAAACTTGTACCCGATGTCCACCCACTTGAAACATTGGTTAAAACAGCTACTGAGAATATAAAATAGTCGGCTATGGACATAATATTGTTTTCATCTTCAGTTAAAATTCCTTTGAACGCTGTTGATCTAGTTTTTATAGTACTTGCAGGAATCAAAATATCCATACAGTATTTGCCATAACGCGTGACGTATTCTGCAAATTTCAGCAGAACGTCTTGGGCAACGTACGTCAATGCTGTCACAGTGGCCATCCCAATTACAGTCAGATTCGCCATATTTATTACTGGTCTGAAATACTCATAGTTGAAAGCCCGGCGTTTTAAAATCATTGGAATTTTACACTGCGGACACTGAATCGAATAAAATGAAGAGCTCATAAATGGGTTAGGGAACCAAAATTTTTCAAAGGCTTTCACAAAGTATTTGTAAAGTTTCCCATTTCTCTCTTGGTACTCACTATAGAACATATCATCCAATGTGCCTATCGCGGTTTCCACATATCGACCTGATGTTGGATGTCCATCTGCATATTCCAAGACCTGTGTTTCTAGGTGAACCATTTGAGTTGCTTCATCAAGAGTCATGGTCGAGTCAATGTTTTTCCTTGTTATAAAGTATGGGTTCATCAATGGTGCATTCCCGTTTTTGGTCGAGTATAATGCAAAAGATTTTAAACAGTGCTCATGTGCACCTAAAGAACATTTGCATTTCAACCAAGTTTCATTATTTTTAAATATTTTCACCAACCCAATAGCGGTGCTTTGTCTGTTTGTATTTTTGTTTGGACCTAAACAGATCCAACACACATCGTCTTGATTGTCATCAACAACAGACATGTTTTATTTGAACTTCGTATAGGTGTGTTTTGTTGAACACTTTTTGTATTTTGGTTATAATGAAAGAGTATAGAGAGTAAATATGGAGTCGAGTAATATGATATGACATGACTCTAGGTTGATTGACCTTGCGTGTGATACATATACATTTTTTTTGTCTTACAAAAATTTAAGCCTATCGTTTTTTTTTTCCACGTGCGATAATGAATTTGATGGCAAACCGCTTTAAGACACCAAATAAAAGTTTTTATTGTGTAGTGCTAACAGCAAGAGCACACAGTGTTGAGCAAATGTGTATGTATTATAATTATTCATCCATTTAGTGTACAGTTTATAAAAGTATATACATCTAGTAAATTTATATATTTTTACATCAAGTCAAGCTTTAACCACGGAAAAAACCTAAGAACCCTCTTTTTTGCTCAACAGGAGTGGCTTCTGTAGTCTCATTATCCAAATGAGAAGAAATTTCAGATTGAGTATTAGAGGCAGAATCATTTGTAGATGAGCTTAATCTATTGCTTTCAAAATCAATATAGTTGTAGGCTAAATCGTATAACGTTGGTTTTGCCATAACAGGCTTGACGATTGGTTTCAACGGGAATAGGTTGTTTAGTTGAATAGCTGAGGGAGAGATATCAAATCCAGATTCAATAACTGTTGTGTTGTTATTATATTTTTCATGTTTAGAAGCTTTTGATCTCAATTTTTGTTGGTACAACGCCAAAGCTTGAACATTTGAGCATGATTTTTCAATAAAGTCATTCAAAGCTTCCAATTTTGCCACATTGACAATATCACCCGGAAGTTCATTATTGCTATCGAATTCCATCGATGGATTATTAATAGATTCCAAACTATGTGTCAAAAGCGCCATTGCTTCGACATATGAACCATCTTTTTTATATAGAGGAGCCAAACAGTAAGAATACAAAGTGGCTTTGTAGTAAGCAATACTGATGTGTAAGTTGGCCAACAATTCATCATCAGAATAAACACCAGGTAGAGTTGTGACCTGAGTCAAATAACTAGTCAAATTCTTAACAATTCTTTCTAATCTTGAGTAAATGTTGGTGATACTTGCTGTTTTTTTCAAACTTTTTTTATTTTCAAAAATAATAACGTTATTCCAAGATTTCAATAAAGTATGGAAAATTGCAGATTCTTTTTGAATCAAAACAAAAAACTTGTTGTAACTAATAAAAGTAGACAAAACTTGATCGTCATTGTCGTCACTGTCCATCGTTTTGAAATGAGCCTCTTCAGCCAAGTTGAAGTTCTTTAAAATTTCATCAAAGGAAACTTTTTTAAGTTTTACAGCAGTGACTTTCCCATTATCCTTAATACTACTATTATTATTAGTGGTAATTTTTTTTCCATTTTTTTTGACAGGAGCTTTTTTCAAAGACAACGCTTTTTGTTTTTGTAATTTTAACGCAATTGTCAAGTATTTGGCAACATCTTCATCTTTAATTTCAGCACTAAAAGATCTCCATTCAATAGTTTTAATGTATTTTTTATTACTTAAAGCATCTGATTTCAAGTCTAAAAACAAATAATTTGGAGTGTATTTATTCTTGATCAAAATCTCAGTGATCACACATGCGGTTTCTTGAGCAGTTTTCTTGTTTTTTTTGTTTCTGGATTTGTTCAAAATTTTATCAACATCATTTTTGTTTTTAATGAAATCTTTCAATTGAACATGTCTATATTTGTTTTTAATTGTTTCAATGATTTTTTGAAATTTTTCAATTACTTGAGAAGTACTATTTGCTAATCTATCTTGTAACAATAAATCCAATCCCATCAAAACTTTGATATATTTCAACACAAGATCTTTAGAAGTAACACTATGTTTATTGGAAGTTGTAGAGAAATATTCAATGTTTGCCAATTCAGAATAAACGTAATATTCTAGTTTAGTTTGCCAAACTTTTTCCAATCTAATTAATTTTCTCAATCCCGAGGCATACTTACTAGCTTTTTTCAATCTGGTGTCAACTCTTTGGTTTTTCTTACCAACTTTCTGATTCAATCTCAAGTTTTCCACATAGATCAAATCTCTTTCAATCAAATGTAAAACCAAAGCACCTTGTAGTTTGTTTTCCTTAACATAGGAGTCGGCTGAAAATTGACTCAATTTTTTGCTATCAAAACCCTTTGTATTTTTATTCAAAACATTACAATATTGTCTCAATTTGGTCAATTTGTGATTCAATTTAATGTGGCTTTTTTTAAAGTCAGTACCTGCATTGTAGCCAAAATCATCTGGTCTCGACCCAAATGTTTGACTTAGAGGAGAATAAAACTTGGCCATCTCAAATGTGGTTTTGTTGTTTCCCTTATCAAACTCTATTAGTTTTATATGTTTTTTTTTTCTTTTTTATAAACTTTTATTTTTTAATATGTACAAAAATCATTAACTTAATTTACATTTAGATCCAGTCTTTTCGCTCGTCTCCTCTGATGAATGAACAAAAAATTCTGGTGAGGTCAAATGTATTTTACTAAACATAAAAAAAAAAAAAAAAAAAAAAAAATAAAATTCATCAATCGTCGTCGTCGTATTTCTCGTCGTTCTCGTCGGTTTTTTTACCACTGTGAGGGTAACAAATCCTGTGATTTTTTTTCTTAACTCCGTTCCTTTTTCCAAATTTTTTTTTTTTAAAAGATCCTTTTTGCTGCATAGAAAAGAGACCATAAAGCAGACAAACCCTTTTGCTCTTGGGCCAAACAAATTACAACAAAGACTTTTTTTAAGTATCAAGATGATTATTTTTCAAATTTTTTAATTTGTTGATAAATCAATCATATTATGTAATATATTATCAAAACTATAAATTAAGATAATCCGGTTATGGAAATTGTATTATTTATGTATTTTAAAAAACATAATTAAATAAACAATCAAAGGTCATACAAAACACAAATACAAAAATACAACATCCAATTCTATAAATTGAGGAACGATTATCCACGGAACTAATTTTTATTGAATACAAAAAAAAAAAAAAAAAGCACTTTGAAACGACTAAAAACAACTAAAAACATCCATATTTCACGCAATAGAGAGTCCAATGGAATAATGTCTTTGTCTGAAAACACCAACTTATATACACCATCAGAAAATCCAAGTTTAGATAAACAACAGCAACAGCAAAACAATAGACAAATGTTATTTACACAGAGCTCAAATTCTTGTTCTGATTCACAAGATAGAATCGATGGGAGGATGATTGAAAATTTTGCAATATTCACGAGTAAAGGAATTTTGATTAAAACCAATAAAAAGAATAACACAAATGTGCCTTCTTCTTCTTCGAAGGACAAAAGCTCCAATATCAAAACGAAATCCGTGTTGAACAATGGGTCTTCAAATACTCAAGAAACGTCCAACGAACACCAAGATGGTGATGGAGACAGAAGTGTTGAGTATGATGATGTAGATGACGTAGATGACGTAGATGTGTATTCCGATGAGGAAGAATTGGAAACAACATCTTTAATTTCGTGTATTACTTGTCTATCAGGGAACTCTTTGTCCACGTTATGTCTTTCTGATTGCTGTAATAACTCTAAGAAAGATGATGAAAATGTGGATGCAAATGGTAACATCGTTCATGAAAACAACGATGATTCAGTTGACGCACAGAATGAAGATGCAGATGGTGTCAAAACATTGAAAAACGATTTGAAAATCAAGTCAGTTCGTTTACCAAACAATTCTGTGATCCCATTCAGTAAAATTTTGAATTGTAAAATGGTCAACGGTTCATACGTTAAAGGGGGAAATGTTCCGATTACCAGTGATGTTAATAGACAGGAAGATGGAGAAAACAATGCAAAAGTTGAACAGTTTCATTTTATTAAATTGACCTTTGCCAAGTTAAGAAGACAAGATTTGATTCCAAAGTCATCTATTTTGAAAGTAAGAAATTTGGAATATTTGAAACTTTTGAAGGAATATCAAACAATTGATAACACACAAGAAGAAATACCATTGAATGAGTTGGTTTTGTGGAAATCATTTCCAAACGAAGACATATACAAGAAAAACCATTCAGATGATTATCACCATCATAATAAAAGAATTCTAGTGATAATCAATCCAAAAGGTGGCAAGGGCAAAGCCAATAAATTATTTCTATCAAAGGCAAGACCTATATTGTTGGCCAGTGGGTGTACTATTGATTATAAAGAAACAACATATCACAGAGAAGCTTTTTTTTTCACAAAATCTTACAAAGATTTATACAAATATGATATCATTGCATGTGCTTCAGGGGACGGGATTCCTCATGAAGTATTAAATGGGATTTATAAAAGGAAACACGACAGAGTAGAAATTTTCAACAAAATTTCCATAACGCAAATTCCATGCGGGTCAGGTAACGCAATGAGTGTGTCTTGTCACGGGACTTCCAATCCTTCAAGTGCTGCTTTGAATTTACTAAAGGGTAAACCAACAAAGATGGATTTAATGTTAATCACACAACCAAGCTTCCACACAAATGTTTATGGGATAGACGATGACGAAGAGGAACCGCACAGAGTGTCTTTCTTGAGTCAAGCATACGGGATCATTGCTGAAAGTGACATCAATACAGAGTATCTAAGATTTTTGGGTGCAATGAGATTTGAAATCGGTGTAACTTCATGTGTTTTAAAAAGAAAAAAATTCCCATGCGAAATATTTGTGAAGTATGGTGCAAAATCTAAAAAAGCATTGAGAGATCATTATAATGAAAAATCTAGATATGTGCAAAACTCAAATAAAAAAAATAACGACCAAGATGACGAAGACGATGACAATGACGATGACGATGATGGTGATAGTGACAGCAACAAGAAGAATGATGGCGGAGATGTTGACGTTGAAACTATAATTACTACCACTTGTGAACAGTCTTCTCTTGAGGATGAGAAAGAATTGACGGATGAAGATTTCAAGCCTAAATACCCATTCCCCAAAAACGTGGTAAAATACACTGATGATATCCCTGAAGATTGGGAACAAATAGACAGCGAGTTGACTAAAAATTGTAGCATATTCTATACTGGGAAAATGCCCTACGTTGCACAAGATTGCAAATTTTTTCCCGCTGCTTTGCCTGATGATGGTGTTATGGACTTGGTGCTTACTGATGCCAGAACATCAATTACAAGAACTGTGCCAATCTTGTTGAGTTTGGATAAAGGCTCCCATGTCTTGCAACCAGAAGTTGTGCACTCCAAAGTCAAAGCTTTGAGATTGATCCCATACGCCACAAAATCCGTGATTTCTGTTGATGGGGAAAATTTCCCCGTAGAACCAATGCAAGTAGAAGTCTTGCCAAGAGTTTGCAAAGTGATCATGCTAGGTAATGGTAATTTTGTCGACACCGAATTCGATTCTATGTAATTTAAAAGCTAACTATATACACTATATGAAATAAGAAAGAGAAAAGTTTATTTTTTTTTTATGATTCTGTGAAATTTGAATTTTTTTTTCTAAGTAGAAATACTTTTCCAAATCAACATTGACAGGCAGATTCGTTGTCGTTGTCAGTAGACGAAGTCAAGTTGATGACCCCTTGTTTTGATGCACTGTTTTCATTAATCATATCTTCTTTATTTTTATTGGCGGCTTGGAAATCGGGCAAGCTTTTGGCGATCTGCTTGAACAAGTTTTTCACATTGTACCCGTCTTTAGAAGATGTCTCAATGAATATACTAGCACCCAAGACTTTGGATTTCCTTTCACCTTCTTCAATAGGAACCTGTCTTTCGTCGCTCAAATCGCTCTTGTTACCAACAATGCACAAGATGACGTCCCCGTCTCTTTCGTTTTTCACATCTTCACACCATTTGTCTATGTATTCAAACGACTTCTTGCTGGTGACGTCGTAAACAACGATCGCAACATGGGAGTCCCTTATATAAGAGGGAATCAAAGATCTAAATCTTTCCTGACCAGCAGTGTCCCATAGTTGCAATCTAATGGTTCTGTCTTCCAAATAAACGGTCTTACTTAAAAAATCAATACCAATAGTTGCCTGGTAGTGGTCGTCAAAAGTACCGTACATGAATCTGGTAATCAAAGATGTCTTCCCGACACTTTGTTCTCCCAAAAAGACAATTTTATATTTTGTAACGCTGTTAGTGCTGTCTTCTACTTTCAATCCTGACATATTTTTCCCTTGTGGGTTTAGTTTGTTTGTTTTTAATCGTGCTTATCACACTGTGTTGTTGGTTTTAAGTAGTGTCTATTCGAAAGAATCCAAATATCTTATAGTCCTCCAGGATGCCAATATCGTTTTAAAAATGGATCTTAGTACAAAAAAAGTCGTGACTTTTTTCTTCCTTCGTTTTCAAGTGGGAAGAAATATCTAATCAAAAGCTTTGAATACCCGGATACACAGTGTTTCTCTCATACTTGAGAAACTTGTTGCCAAACATTTTCACGTGACTATAAAAGAAACATAGAAATAAGCTTTTCAAGATGCGTCCGTCGTATTTGTGTGATGAACGACACTTACAGAGCAGCAACATAAAGACTAACTATAAAGATGATTTCAATGTATTATAGCTATACATACAGGTTACATATATGCGAATGTGTGAATAAACTGGAGTATATCGTTGAAGAAAAAAGAAGGCAAACACAAGCAGTGTGATTTTCATATCTCAATAACAACAGCTGATTGCTTTTGTAAGAAAATACAAAAGGACTGACAATTAAAAAAACCATGCCGCACTGATGTCTTTGCCAGATCTTTAAGCTGTTTATTTTTTACCAGATTTTTTGATCCCACCACCGACTAATGGTTTACCGGATTTGATGTTTTGCATCATGGCTTTTTTGGCGGCTTGTTCTTGTCTCAATTTTTCTTTGTGAGCAGCATCTTCTTCGTCGTAGTCGGCGTTTTGTTTCTTCTTTTGTTTCAAAGGTTTCATTTTACCACCTTGTCTTCCGGACATCTTGCTTGTGTTTTGTGTGTGTGTGTGTGTTTGTGCTTTTCTAGCGTGGGCTTATCTACTTCTTTCTTAGATATAAATGGAATAAGTAACCTATTACAACTACCATTTCTTTTTAAACTAAAAGTCCAGTGGTACTGGGAGGCTTTTTAAAGATTTGTTTTTTTTCTTTGGTTTTTTTTTAATTTTCAAAATTTATCTGTAATGTGCAGTTTTTGCTTTTGAACATAAAAAACTGGTTCATAAAAACAAATCCACGTGACCACAATAAAATACTCTCACAAACAAATATATTCAACAATATCTACAAATTAAAAGGTAAAGACAAGAAGGGAAAGTTCTTTAGAAATAAAAAAAAAAAGATTCTATATTAATACGTACTTAGTTATGTATATTGCGTGATTATTTAGAACCGTCTTTCAAGGAAACGATTCTGTTCAAAATGATTTTGTCATCGGTGGCATCCAAGTCCAAACAGAAGTAACCGCATCTCATGGCTTGGAATCTGACAACTTCTTTTCTGGTTGGGTCTTCTTCAACGTAGAATTCGGAGTTCTTGGTGGCGTCCATGACCCATGGGGACTTGGCAACGACTTCTCTGAAGTTTGGTTCAATAACACTTTCTGTGTGGATTTCTTCACTGTTTGGATTGATGTCGTCCAAGAAGTTGTCGACAGCAGATGGGTTTTCGGATTTGAACAATTGGTTGTAGATTCTGGTTTCTGCAACTTTCAGACCAGTTTTAACTGGGACCCATTGGATATAAGTTTTAGGTTTTTTGATAGTTTTTTCAGAGTCGTAATGACAGATGATCTTGGTGATTTTTTCTGGATCAGTTGGGTCGTTTCTTTCCAAAGATTTGAAAATCAAAACTTGTGGGACTTTGATCAAACCAACAGGTTGGTTTGGAGTCAATCTGAAGAAATCCTTGTTGTTTTCAACACTTTCGTTGAAATCACTTCTATCAATGTAAACTTTGTTAGTGAATTTGACAGTTCTTTCACCAAATTCAGGACACCCTGGTCTGTATGGAATGGTACAGTCAATTTCAACGTTGTCATCCAAGTTTTCGATTTCAATCAAGATAGGATCCAAAACAAACATCAATCTTGGAGTGGTGTCTTCCAAGTATTTTCTGATAGCACTTTCAAATCTGACAACTTGAATGTTGGTGGTGGAAGTGGTGACACCCAAAGTGTTGATGAAAGACAGAATGGCACCTGGAGGAACACCTCTTCTTCTGATAGCTTCCAAAGTAAACAATCTTGGGTCGTTCCAGTCTCTGACGTATTTGTTGTTGACTAATTTGGCAATCTTTCTCTTACTTAAAACTGTCCCAGTAATGTTCAATCTACCATATTCTCTTTGGGCTGGTCTAAAGACATGAACTTGGTCACACAACCATTCGTAAGATTCTCTACTCAAGTAGAATTCAGTGGTACACAAAGAGTGTGTAATGTTTTCAAAAGAATCGACCAAACAGTGAGTGAAATCGTAAGTTGGATAGATTTTCCATTTGTCACCGGTTCTTGGGTGTGGAGCATCCAAGACTCTGTATGCAATCAAGTCCCACATTTGAGGAGATGGACTTTGTAAATCTTGTTTCATTCTCAAAATGGCTTCACCTGGTTTGTAACCACCGTTCTTCATTTTTCTGAATTCTTCCAAATTTTTTTCCACAGTAAAAGTATCTCTATGAACACAAGATTTTCTTTCACCACCTGGAGTACCATCTTCTTTAATACCTCTGTTTCTTTTAATTTCTTCACCAGAACAGAAACAAATGTAAGCTTTACCGTTTTCAATCAATTTTTCAGCCAATGCATATAATTCATCAAAGTAATCGGAAGAGTATGTGATTTTCCATGGTTTGAAACCTAACCAAGAAACCATGTTTTTGATACTTTCGAAATATTCTGGAGCTTCAGCTTCAGGATTGGTGTCGTCAAATCTCAAGTAACAAACACCGTCATGATGTTTGGCGTACCCGAAATTGACCATGATGGCCTTTGAGTGACCAATGTGCAAGTACCCATTAGGTTCAGGAGGGAATCTTGTTCTGACTTTACCTTGAACGACTTTCAAGTGTTCTTCCATCAATTCTGGGTATGCTTGAGGATTTTCACCAACTTTGTGCAAATCACCTAAAAACCCCTCAGCAAACATGTTTCTTTCCTTGTGTAAAACCCCTGTAGATTCTTGTTTTTTGTTTTCCAAATCTTTTTGTTGTTTTGCATCTGTTTTCTTCTTAGAGTCTTTATTTTTAGAATCTTTTTTGTTGTTGGCAACCAAATCCCTTTCATCTTTTGGACCCAAAACTTTTTTAATTTCAGCATCAATGATTGGTTTGAAATATCTTGGTTCAGCCCATTTCAATTCAGGTAAAACTTTAATGTTGGCAAACAAAGCAGGAACAATGGTGTATCTTTTTTCGTTGATTTCAGTCAAATTGTCTTGAATATAACTCATGACTCTGGATCTGACTTGGTCTTCAGTGATAACAACACCAACACCACAGTATTCGTCAAAATCAGCATCTGGAACAGCTGGTGTAGCAGTGACGTATTTGAAAGCAGTTTCAACTTGTAAGTTTGTTTTCAATTTCCCAGCAACAATGTAGTCCACAATTTTTTGGAAAACATTCAAATCATCACCAGGCAAATTTTTGGCTTTGTTGATTAAACTGGCCAAGTTGTGGATCAAACCCCTTTCAACTTTGCCAAATTCAAAAGATTCACTACTGTTGATTTTACTCAAATCAATCAATTGTGACAAAATAGCAGACAATTTATTATTTTTCAAAATTTCCTTAATTTTACCATCTTCAAAACCAATTTGTTTGAAAGATTCGGTAAGTTGATCAACAGATAGATCAGTATTAGCAGCAGACATTTTTCTCTCTGGTATTTTTCGGTTTTTTTTATCTACTTGTAGAATTATATATATATATACAAAACGATTTTTCTAAATAGGAGTTTTACTTTCATTTGACATATATAAGTCGTTCATCAGATCATCAAAATTCTTTTTCCCAATATCTCTTCTCTCTGTCAAGGTAAAAATTCAGAGAGAGCCAAAGAAAAGATGATAAAATTTTTTTTTTTTTTTTTTTTCTTTTAATCTTTTCAAAATCTCTGACGTTTTTTTTCTCTCCGTCGTTTCTATCCTTATCCGTAAATACATTCATTACAGGAAACATATTCTCAAGAAAGTCACCCGAACACACACTCTGGAATACCTAAAAGCATTGTGAGGGTAAATACACATATTTCATCAATGCATTATATATAGTGGTCAAAAGGCTTTCTAATGTTAAAGAGTATGTCACATGATACAAATATTACTTATGTACATAGTTACCTCTAAAAGCTTGCTGTTTGGAGTGAGAGAGAAAATAGACATTCCCACAGTACATGAGCCATATTTCATTCATAGTTTGATATATGGTACATCTCTCTGTATAAATGTACCTACGTGTATTTTTCGTTATTAACATGTTCTCTTCGTATTGAGTGGTAATGACATGATGCACCAGTCACATGACACACACAGGTCGCGTGACATGTTATCATAATATTATATTGAGAGGTTAAAAATACTAATTGTCGTATAAAATGATTATTAACATTTCTTTTTTTTGGGTTTTCTATATTTTTGAAATATTTCATACATACATATATATCATATCATCTGCACTAAAATACACAAACACCTGTACACCACATACAGCAATTATTATAAATTATTATTGTAAAAAAAAATAGCAAGAGACAAAAATAGAAAAAAAGAAATGTTTTTTCTTTTTTTTTCTTGGTTTCAATGAAAAAAAATTAATGTTCTGCATAATTTTCTAAGATGGTTTTTGTTTTTTTTTTCATTTGGGTTTATAAGCTCGTTGGTGAAGTTAATTTTTTTTTTTTGTGTTGAAAATTTTTTTTCATTTTTTTTTTTTCAATTTTAATTTTATTTCGTTCATTGGAAAAAATAATATTCGACTTTGAGGTTTAATGTTATTTGTTATATCGTACTGCTTGTAACATTATGACAACAGTAAATGTCAATATATCTCTTTTTAGGCTCAATGATGTGCTTTTTTTAATTTCTATCCATCAACTTCCTAGAGATTATATTTTTCATCTGTTGTTTGACGGGTGCATTCTACGTGAGCATGCCACATGTACCTCTTCATTCTAGGTCCAAGTATTCTTGATATAGATTTCAAATCACGATAGTAAGGGGTCTATGTTTATTTAGTTCTTGATTTAAAGAGTCCCAAAAAAACCCTCCAACAACAAGCAAATAACAACAAAATGGATTCCAAAACTCCAGTTACTTTAGCTAAGGTCATTAAAGTTTTAGGTAGAACCGGTTCTAGAGGTGGTGTCACCCAAGTCAGAGTCGAATTCTTGGATGACACTTCCAGAACCATTGTCAGAAACGTCAAAGGTCCAGTTAGAGAAAACGACATTTTGGTCTTGATGGAATCTGAAAGAGAAGCCAGAAGATTGAGATAAACAAGTTTTATTGTTACATATAAACTAAAAAACATTTTTTTATCTATCCTCCATACAATCTATTCTCCTTTAACGTTTTCCTAATTCTAAAACAATAAAGTTTTTTTTTTAAATTCTTTTTTTTTTGTTTGTTTCAGTCTTAATCCTATTCATTTCATTTACATTATTTGACACATCAATTATTGAAAGGTTTTTCTATTCTATACAATTTAATAATGACAATCATCAACAATTTAAATAGTGGTTCTCTTTGTGTTTTGTTTTTTTTTTCTTCCCTCATGTTGAAAATTATGGTTGAAGTTTTGTAAGTTTGATATACGTCGAGTGCAGGTATCATACAAAGCATACGTTTTTTTTATATGTTGTGGTTCAATTATTATTATGTGTTTCCAGAACAAATAGAACAATAAACAAAAAAAGATAAAAATAATATTTGATTTGTTCTTCATCCCATCTGTGCTATGTATTTGGTATGCCAATCATAGTGAAAAAGTTTTTGAAATCAAGAAAGAACAAAAATTCAAGCACAATATTCTAAAGAATAGAATTGTTAATAATAAACAAACAGTAATGGTTTTTATATGTGGGATGTAGAATAAAATACATATTTGTTTTATTTGTTTTGTGGGAATTATGATTGAAAGTAAACTTCTATAAATTTGGTTTGTTTTTATTTTATTATTACTACTTCTACTACTACTAATAGTGCAAACCACTAGATCATTACTATTATTACCGAAAGCCACTGTAAAGAATCAGTAGTTGTTGATTGGGTGAATTGTATTTAGAGATCAGAATTGTGTTGATGTTGAAAGTTAATAATGCTCAAAGAAAAAGAAAAGAATGGGATTAAATATTAAAAAAAAAAAAAAAAGATTAAAGAAATTATGTACGTTTTGAATTGAAATCAAAATTAAAATAAAAACAAGTTAATTACGAAAAAAAAACATATCATATGTGTACTATTTTCATATATCATATGTGTATAATTTATATATATAAAGTATACTTTAATTACTAGTATTTTTGTTAATAATTGTTTTCTTGGTTTGTTCAAATATCGAACATTGTTTTTTTTGTGATGACGATGATGTGCGCGTGATTTTTAGTTGTTTGTTTTTTTGATGTTTTGTCACTGCGTCTTGTAATTGGATATACACTTTGTAATTTAAATAATTGTTATTGATTTAGGACTAAAGTCAGAAGACAGTTAGCTGAAAAAATAAGGTGAAAAAACAATACAGATCCCTGTACAGACAAGACAAACAAAAAGATGTCCAAGGGTTGCCAGGAACCAAGCGGTCAGATTGATTTTAGAAACTTTTACAGTGTAGAAAGAGAATTGCAAAAAGACAAGACAATAAACAAACACGATATCTCTGACGGTGTTGATGATCTGGATTTTGACATTGAAGATGGCGTTGATGATCGTTTTGGTAACAAGGGAAACAAAATGATAAAGTCAAAGTCTAAAAACGAAGACGTGGACCAGCTGGTGAGGAATTTCCAAAATGAACACAAATCCCACAAATATTCCCTACACGAGCTAGAAAGATACATGGATTCACAAGTGAGAAGCGAGGTCTCTGTTTCTGGGAATTCCAACTTTGAGGAAACAGGTTACGGGGATGGTAAAAATATGGATATGGATGTAGACAGAATTATAGACAGCCCTACAGATGAGACCTATGGCGAAAGCAATACTCACAATGGAGGGCAAACTACACATACCAATAAAAATGACATGAACTCAGACTTGGAATCATACTACATTGTGGATACAAACTGTCTTTTGTCCAATTTGGGCGTGATTGAGGATTTGAGACAAATGGGTAACTCCCTTATTGGGTTATCCGCATCGTCGCGTCCAGATTTAAAATTCCAAGTTATCGTTCCTTCAATTGTCCTTAAAGAGGTTGATTCTTTGAAAAAATATTCAAACAAGGAAACAAAAACAACGGATGGGAAAACTGTTAGTTTGCAGAAACTGAGTAAGATTGCTAACGACTGGTTGTATGCACAATTATCGACAAAAGACCCCGTCATCAAAGTGCAGAAGAGAAACCAAACACTAAGAAATAAAAACGGCAATGATCTGGATTTTTACACTGATACAAACGATGATGCCATCGTGGACTGCGCGTTGTATTTTCAGAACGAGATGGACGAGACTAAAGAGCAAAACACAACTTCTGTCATTTTGATTTCAAACGACAAAAACCTTTGCAACAAGTGTCTATCGGAAGACATCCAAACAATAAATTTTTCCATAAACCAGAACAACAAGGAAAATCAAATAAGTGCAAAAGATATCGTTACAATCTCTGGGAACTTGTTTGTGTCAAAACAGTTGCAAAGTTTAGTGGCAAATTTAGACAAGGACATTCTATATATTTTAAACGAAACAACAGAAATGGTAAATTTGTCAGGAAAAAATCATAACACGAACTACGCCAATCTAACAGATTTTGTGATCTATATACAAACCCATTGGGACTACAACAACGGGGACGCAAGAATGTTATTCCAACATGACACTGATTTGTGCGATTTCGCCTTATGGCACACTAACCTCTTACAACTACACACTGTAGTACATACCACACCAAATATAAATGACATAATCACTTGGTGTAAAATATGGTCGAAAATCTTGATGGCCCTACACCAATGTTTCCTATTGCATACACAAAAACTAAATGAAACTTTCCAAAGATGGGAATCGTCCATCCAGCAGACGAACGATAGAATCATCAACTCTTCCGTCTCAAAACTGGCTTCTTTCTTATAGGGCTCCCCGTAGGCAAGAAATCATTATCTTCGTCTGAGTTGCCATCTGCACTCTCAAAATCCAACTGCAAATTGCGTTTTGCCCTATCCAGAGGTTTTGTCACAAAATCAGACTGGGGCGTAGAAAGTGAATTAGAACGCGAGTTGGAACAAGATAACTCCTCTCCCTCGCTGCTATTTTGTGTGGGTTTGTATTTTTTCAATGGAGACACTTTTGCATTTTTCTGTGGTGATTTGGAAAGACTATATGGATCTAACTCAATAATTGATTGTTTTTGTCCCTCTACTTTAGTCACAACGGTTTTCTGGCCCAAAGCAGCCAAAACTCCACCTACCCAGCTTTGATACCGGAAGTCATCGAACACCCCAGGCCGTTTCCTCATGATGTCTTGCAAAAAGTAAGTACCTCCAATCTCACTCAACGCATCCTTGCACTCATGGAGAGCATCAACTTTATCATGTAGTAGCTCCACCAGCTCCCCTAAAACAAGCTGCGACTGCCGCAAATACCTTCCACTTGCGGCAAGCAAATCCTCATACATCACAACAGGATCATCGAGATCAGCAGCACACAGAGATAGCGTCAATTCCAAATCATCTTCTAAGTGAATTTTAGCATCAAACTCCTCAAGACCATCTTGAATATCGTCTTTACGTATATAGAAAAACTCAACTTTAAATGCATCATTGGTGGATACACCACCACAATCAACATATGTATAAATCTGAGTCAAAATTTCCGACACTTGCTTGCTATCACTCACGACAGATAGATCGGTCAAACTTTGAATAACCAGCTCATATGTTATTACAAATTTCTTGAAACATTTCAAATCTTGATTGTACATCAAAAATTCAAGCTTTTCCCCAGGAAAATATAATACCTTCATTAGCCATACGTGTTTATAATTATCAGAATGCGCATTTACTGGATAGCTCTTCCATTCTATCGTTTTGACATTTTTCATAGCTTGTCAAATCAAATTAGGGTGGTTTTTTGTCGACTTTTGTAAAGTGTTTGATATCTTGTTCAGCAGGAATCGATTTTTTAATGGTCCCCTTGTCCTCCTTGTTAACAAAACTTGAAAAATCACGGTTCTCTCTTACACGTGATACACGAATGAAAAAAAAAATCACCTTAAAAAATAAGCGTGCGTGCTTGAATTATAAGCCTTTATATACGATTTTATACAAGAATTATGGTACTTCATCCGTGAAAGTTTCTTAATCCTTCTTCTCTTTGCTAGAAGACAAATCTTCCATTTCGAAACTTTCTTTTTTAACATCACCAGCCGGACTCAACTCATCGTCTCTCAAAAGATCTCTTAATCTCTGCTTAGTAGCATCTTTGACACCTTCCAATGAAGAAAGCGCAATATGTTGCACTGCTCTATATGAACCAGTTCTATGTACAAAATACCACCCTGTAATACTCAATAAACAAACTGTCAACAACAAGGGATGTCTTAAAATCATCATGAACTCGTTGAACCCCAACACAGCAAGTAACAAAAACATATACGGTGGGATACGTGTGTTACTAGAAAGAATTGATCTCTTGGTTTGCAAGATGACCAACTGAATTTTTTTGTTAAATTCAATTCTAATTTTTTCTTTTTCGGTGTCACTTAAAATGTCCCCATAGTCTTTTTTAGTAGTAAATTCATCATCATCTTCCTCAGAATCACCACTTCCTTCATCATCTCCATCAGTTCCAGCCAGAGAAACATCAGGCTTAATTTTTTCGTCAGATTCTGGGGAAACTTTGGCAACAGAATAAATATCCAACATTTTCAAAGAAAACTCTTTACTGGATTTACTTATTTGGTCAACATGAGTGACATTGGTGAAAAATCTAGGAGAATCATTTTCGTCAAACAAAAACTTTTTCTTAAAAGTTTCTTCTAAAACACCAGGCATTTTGTTAACAGTCAATTGGTTACCAATGACATCTTTCCAAATGATCCAACTTTTGACCTTGAAATCGTTGTATTTCAATTCATTTTCCTTGCTGTCAAACCCTAATTTAAAATCAACTCCATTACCATCAGGACTTCTAAATCTATTACCCATCAAATCGTTAAAAATTATATTAAAGCTGTTATTGTATAGACTCCAAAATGAAAAGGTTGGCTCCATGATCAATAATTCCAAAGATTCCTGCAACTTGAATTTCATATTTTTTTCAAATTTTTTAACCAAATTGGAAAATTCTCTGGTACGTTCCTTATTGACTTCATAGTCGATTTTAGTTTTAAATCCTTTGAACAACATATCTCTATCAGAATCGTTCAACAGTCCGTGCTGCATAAAAACACTAAGGTTGTTTTCAAATCTTGTCAAAACGTCAGACTTAGCTAAGTCATTTCTTTCAACAAAAGTTTTGTTCTTTTTGTCCAGGCCTAAAGTTTCTTTATAAATTAAAGTTAGTTCATTTCCTACTTTTTCTGACTGTTCAGATAAAAATTTGAAAACGACCTTGTAAATTCTGTCAACCAAGTTGGATCTTTCATCTTGATATACTTGTTTGTTATAACGATTAGCAAACTCATCATAAGCATTTAAGGCATCTTGTTTTAAACTAAAAAAATGCGCGGCCATTTCTTCTAAAGATTTACTTTCGTGATCATATGCTGAAAAATAATCTTGAAACTTTTCAAATGCCGCATCAGAAAACTCCTTAGTCTTGAACTTGGCAACCAAAATTTGCTGTGTTGGCAAATCTAGCTCAACACTATTCTCAATAGTCATCCAACAGTTTTCACTATACAAATTCCAACCATCCAATGGTAGATTATGATGGTATTCCTTTTTGAAAAATGACTTTTCGGGATCTTCAGTCGTGAATGAATCACCTAGTAATTTCACATCAGTCATAAATTGTTCATATTGCAAGTATTTGTGACCAATGCCTCTAAATTCAAAATCAAAATAATCAAAGATAGAGCTGTTTTCAGTTCCTTCCGGTTTTGACAACGAACTCCACATTTTTTCTAGCTCAGTCAATAAAGATGCTTTCAAACTTTCAATTGGTGTAACACCGATATGATCTCTAATGACAAACAATAATAAGATCTTGTGGCCTTCAATTTTGTTTTTACCAAACAAAGAAAGATTGACTTCAAATACAGTTTTCAATAGCTCCATGTTGTTACCTTGGTACAAACCAACTTGGTGCTCCCACATATTGATAATCAATACTTCACTAACGGACAATGCAAACAATGCAGCTTTTCTTTCAAATTCTTGGTCTTCCCCTCTTTCAGCACCATCAGAACCTTCCACATCCAAAACAAACAAGTCTCTAGATGGCTTGGTAGTATCGCCAGAAGAAGTGGAGACGTTTTTGGCATGACCTAACCAAATACCTTTAGTGGTTTGCTGTCTCTTAACTTGAGCATCCATGGTGTCAAAATTGGTGTGGAACAAGTTGTTCAACAAAGTAGATTTACCAGTACTTTGAGACCCAAAGACCGAAATAAAATGATAGTTTACTCTATCAATATCAGCTTTCTCAGCAATGGTTGACTTTAAAAAGTCCAGAGTCAAGGGATTGTATTGCTTATCTTCACTGATCAACTGAATCGGGGTAGCGGGTTCTTCAGTACAGCTTTGTGATTGAGTGTCTAATGATGGCTCAACTGGTGCTTCTGTGTTAACAGGCTCCATGACTACTGTCTCGACAATTACTTCTGTTGGGGTTTCAATAATAGTTTTAGTAGAGATCTTCTTCAGCGTGTCATCCTGTGCAAATTCAGCAATATTTTGCTCTTTCAAATCATTCAAAACTTTGGTTGGAGTTGTTGGCGGTGTGTTAATACCAGAACCATTCTCATATTTAGAAATTTCTTCAGTCATTTTTCAAGAATTTTGAAAAATAAAATACCTAAAAATGATTTGTCTGTGGATTATAGCTGTATATTTTTTTTTCAATATATTCAATAACTCTATATTGTTTCAATATACTCAATTCCTACTGCTTTTTTTCTGTATAGTTTTTGATTTTGGATATTTATGGTACAACAATTTACAAATCACAGAATTTAGAAATTGGACCACCTTTAAAACAATGGTGTCCCAAGTCATTGTCATTAACACGTATTAGAAAAAAGCCTGCGAAAAAAAAAAGGCCTGGCTCAAAAGAAAAAAAATTCAAAAAAATGTCGTTCAAAAAAAAAAAAAACACTACAAAATTGCAAACGAGGCTATTTTTCAGAACTTGAGGGCGTTCATATAGAGACTGAGGTACTGGCAACCCTAATTCATATATGAATAATCATTTTCAATGCTCAAAGAAATACAAAAACCCCCTAAATCAACAACTTGAATATATCTGATCATGTCTACTGAAACAATCGATCCTAAAATGGCTAGAACTTTGGCCAGGTTTCAACAAAAAATTGAGGCTGGTGATTACTACGAAGCGCATCAAACATTAAGAACTATCGCCAATAGATACGTCAATGCTAAGAAATTTGGGAATGCTATTGATTTGATCTCAAAGGGTGCACAAGCTTTTATTCAATCCAAACAAGGGGGTTCTGCCACTGATTTGATCTTTTACCTTTTGGATGTATACGACGAGTCTGAAACTCAAGTGGACCAGGTATCTTGTTCCAGATTGACTGTTCTATTGAATGATTTATCTCCAGAAGAACCAAATTTAAAAGATGTTGTCACTGGTATGAACAACTGGAGTATTAAATTTGGACATTATAAATTTGGGGATCCATATTTGCACCACATCATTAGCAGAAAATTATTACAAGGTGGTTTTACCTATGAAGCTGAGAGATACATGGTTTTGGGTAACAAAGACTCTTTGAAAGACTATGTTGACTTGATGTGGAATTGGTTCAGTCAAGTTCAATCCAGTGATGAAGCAAATAAAGTCAGAGTTGGCCAATTTTACTCTAGATTGTTGTTGAACTACTTGTTTGTTTCCAACATTAAATTTGCCAATGAAGCTAGTTCTTTATTTTTAGAAAAATATATCAAATCTACATTAAATTTAGCATACAACAAAATTGAGAAAAAAGGTACCGAATTTTTATATTTTGAAAACGACAGTGAACTAAATTTCCTACAACTATTATTAATAGCATGTCAAACTGGTAATGCTTCACTTTTCAAAAGTTTGAAAAACAATTATCCACAAGTTGCTTCTGCTTATACTAGCGAATTGGAATACCTAGGTCAAGAATTCTTTGGTATCAAAATTGAAAAGCCAGTTAATTTCTTGCAAGATATGATGTCAGGTTTTTTCGGTAAATAGGAAAAAAAGATGTTTGGAATGCATAATTATTTTAAGACTCGCATAAAATGACACGCAATAAAAGAAAAAAAAATATCCTATGTTTTTTTGGTTCATGAATATGTAACTATATGTGCAACTAGTTGTGGTTATTATTATGTATATATATTTCTTACAACCACATTATAAAAAAAAAGTCTAATTTTTAGTTATGTTTGATCTTTTAACACAATCGACCAATTCTGGTCTTTTTGCCCTTTCCAATTCAGAGATACAATCTGAATAAGAAAACCATTTTCTAGTACGCGAATCAGATTCTGGATATGTTTCAGCAAGTTCAGTAACAATCATTTCAAAGAAATGGAATTCAGACCTAGGCGGTGGTGGGATATTTTCAGGGTTTCTTTTATTAAACTCCGCAATTTTCCCCCATTGTTTTGGAGGTCTCATATCATGTACAATGCCTAAATCTCTAACAATGTTCCCCAGACAACCTGCTTCTTCCCAGGTTTCTCTGGTTGCTGTCTTAGAAAAATCAGGATACTCATCTATCTCGACGCCTCCTTTTGGTAGAACCCACTTTTTCTTGTGTGCTGTTGATTGTACCATCAAAATTAAATCCATTTCTTGATTTAAGCAAACACACCCGGCAACTAGTCTGGCTCCAGTAGTTTCATTATATACTTGGTTTTCTCTCCCCACTCTAGAAACCTCGGTTTTGTTGAATTTGGTGTTATCTGACATATGTTTTGTTTTTGTGTAGCAGGCTTAATGCTATGTGTTTGTCGTTTTTTACAGTACTCTTTCAGAATTTTCTGTGATTTACTTTATTATTAGTGAAATGGTTTAGTCTTATATATTAACATTCACATTTAAAGTCAACCCATAATTGGCCTGAAGCGTGAATTCTCTAGTTTGATCTTGTGACTTGTATAGCGATTAACTAACTCCTGAAAAAATAAACTGTCAGGGTAGCTTCTAATAAAAAAAAGGGTAATAATTTTTTTTTCGTTTGATGACTTCAACAAATCAAACCTTTAAAGAAGAATCGGCATTTGTCTTCATTTTTGAAACTGGTTGAGCATTGTAACAACTGATAATGAAAATATGTTCAAAACCCCATCTAGTGATGAGCATCCAATTTTAAGCCCGATTATCTTTTAAATTAAAAAAAAAAAGTTAGTCAAATAGTCAAGGCTGGTTACTTTTTCTCGAAAACCCCGTCTTTTTTAAGCGCAATGTAATATTTGCATTCAAAGGGCTTTTCTAACTCTTCAGACAATTTGTTAAATACACTTTTCCACTGTTGATGTGTTTCATTGTTTATTTTTTCCCTGGCAAAATTTTTGTTCATTTCCTCCTTTTGTAGGCAACTTTGTTTGATATACTCAAAATTTTCCTCACTTATACCAAATGCAGGTAGCTTCATAAAAAACAGCGGGGGAGTCTTTTCAAAGGTTTTTTCAATATAATTGTCATTAGAGATCAATTCCATTTTAAAAACGATATCTTGTTCCAGATTGTCGTTACTAAATTTATTGAAATCTAAATCTTGGATCAATTTTTTTTTAATCTCGTTTATCATTGACACGTCCATAGGTATTTTGACGTTTTGTCCCTTGTATTCAACTTTTAATTTTTTACTTTTATCTTTTGAAGCATTATTGTTTGTGAAGTTTTTTTCGGAAAATGTTAAATCTTTGTTATATTTTGAATATTTTAGTAGTAAATCTGATGGTTTAGCCTCATTGTTTTCAGCTTCCTCAAACATCTGCTGAAAAAATGTGTTAACCTGAGGGTAATTTTTTTTATTAGCCTTTAAATTATTGCTAAAAGTAATTGATTTATTTTTTGAGCTCAAACTATGAAAAAATTTCTTGTCACTGTTGGTAATCATATGTTGGCAAAACTTTCTGTTGATGTCTTTAGATATGTGTTTGTTTCCTTTTATTACCCATTATTTTGCTTCAAAAAAAGTAATATTTGGAAAAGCTTTTTCAATTAGTATCAATTATCTTACTCGATGACCTTTAACACAAATATATGAACGGCAATACTTTTGTTTTAATGACCTCAAAAATAACGATATAATATCTATACGTTATTGTTAGGAGTGTCTTTTTAATTTTTGTGTCATTCTTAAAATTCAAGTTTATGAAATCGGTATACGCTGTATACATGACTGTTTACGTCACGTGCCATTTGAAAAATAATTTTGGTTTCGAATCATCATTTTCTGGTTTGTGTTTTTTTTTTTTTTTTTTTTTTTTTTCATCAAACCTGGCATCCAAGAATCAACCAGTCAAGATATTATCAAAAGTACGCTTTTGCCATAAGCTTTACATGTAGGATCATTAAAATATAGGTTCAAAAAAAAACATGTTCCCTGCTTACTAAGAGTTTTGTTTTTGTTGTATTTCCAAAAAATGGTTTTAATGCTCGTTGTACAGCCAATTTGAGAGATATCTAAATAGGAGATGTTGCAAGTTTTTATCTTTTGTTATTTTTCTGATAATCAGTGCATTGCAAGTAAGTGTATAAAACAACTTTTTCAACAAATACTACTAGATTAATAAAATTTTAAAGAGTATTGATATATTTTATTTTTTTTTTGAACAGATGTACTAAAGTGTGATGAATTAATATATACCACCGATGATGATCTAAAATTGAAAACGGTGTCATAAAACGTTGTAGTAACATTTACTTCATATTAATCTAGATAATATTTTTATGAATTTCTTTAAATCGGTTCTTTTCATCATATTGAGTCTGCTCTTTACAGATCCGCGTCAAAAGCTTGTACTTTAAAAAAAACTCGACAAGTAACTTTTTCATAGAGAGAATATACAATTTGTAAAATCAAAATAACTTTAAAATACGATGTTTAATGAGTAATTTTAGATGCGGTGACACATTTGAACTGTGAAAACGGGTAGAATTTTTTTAAATTCAGTGTACGTCCATTATTCCGCAGAACTTTTTTTGGTTTTTTTGGTTTTTTCAAACAGAGAAATCTTTGAGAGAAAAAAAAAATCGTTAAAAAAAAATCCCTTCGCGTAGTAAATTATCTACAGCTTAGTCTATTATTAAATAAGATCTATGACATCTTTCCAAAAATTGTTGAACTTTTGAAACAAGAATAAATAAAATCAAAGTTGAAAAAAACAGTTCAAACAAAACAATAGAAAAAGTTTTTTTTTTACTCGTAAGAAGAAGTCTGCATGTACTTTTGAACGTCATCTAATTTATCATTTTACCTATAAATTCAGCAGGGATGTATATTTTAAAACAATTTACATTAAAAGGTAATTTTGTAAAGCGCAAAAAAAAAAAAAATTTCAAAAACAAAAATAGTGCATCACTCACTATTTGGATTGGCTCAAAAATTCACAAACGACTTGTCGTTCCTGTATTGTTTTTATTTTATGTTTTTTTTTTCCAATTTGGTTTTGAAAAATACGGATAAAAAAACGGTTAAAGGATAGGAAACAAATCATATATATAGACACCACATTGTAAAATCCAACCTCACGATTATTTTTCAACTTGAAACTTTTCAAACTATTTACAAATTGAATAAAAAAAAAAACCCCAACTTTAGAATCCCAAGAAACTTTCACATATAAATTAAGATGTTGAATCAAATTAAAGCCTCTGCATTGGCTTTAGGTTCTATTGCAGCAACTGCAAAAGCTTTCTCTCCAAACAACAACTACGCTCCGGGTTATGTCACATGTCCTGACGAAACTTTGGTTAGAGAAGCGGACAGTTTGTCTTCCAGCGAAACAGAATGGTTAGCTAAAAGAGACGCTATTACTCAGCCAATTTTAAAAGAATGGTTATTAAGTCATGTTTCTGACTCTGAAACTGAGTCTTTAGTTTCCGAGATTTTTAGTGATTCCACCGAAAGAAAACCAAGAATTGCCATTGCTTGTGCTGGTGGTGGTTACAGAGCCATGTTCAGTGATGCCGGTATGTTGAGTGCTTTAGATGACAGAACTGTTGGGGCTACCGAACATGGTTTGGGTGGTATTTTGCAAAGTGCTACCTATTTGTCAGGTTTGAGTGGTGGTAACTGGATGACCGGTACTTTGGCTTTTAATGATTGGATTTCTGTTCAAGAAATTGTTGATCAAAATTTGCAAGGCAGTGACGATGCCATTTGGAATATCGAACATTCTATTATTGACCCATTTGGTGTCTTGCATCCAATCGACGACTATGACAGATGGGAAACTATTGAAGCAGCAGTCAAATCTAAAAGAGAAGCTGGTTTTGAAACCAGTATCACCGATTTGTGGGGTAGAGCCTTGGCTTACAATTGGTTCCCATCTTACTATGAAGGTGGTGAAGCTTTGACTTGGTCTACTTTGAAAGACACTGAAGTTTTTGCTAATGCTGAAATGCCATTTATTATTTCTGTCACTGATGGTAGATACCCAGGTACCACTGTCATGAACTTGAACAGTACTGTTTTTGAAGTCAATCCATTTGAAATTGGTTCTTGGGATGCCTCCTTGAATGCTTTTGCTAATGTTCAATACTTGGGTACTGACTTAGACAATGGTGTTCCAACCGGTTCTCAATGTGTTGAAGGTTTTGACAACACTGGGTTCATCCAAGGTACCTCTTCTTCAATTTTTAACTTGTTTTTGTTGGACATGGGTGAAGCTGATTTGCCAAGCTGGGTTGCTGATGTTGTTAGAAAAATTTTAGTATCTTGGGATAACACAGATGATGATATTGCTATCTACTCTCCAAACCCATTCTACAACACCAACTTCTACGACTCTAGTATCTCAGCCGGTTCCATTGCTAAAAACAAGACTTTGTACTTGGGTGATGGTTCTGAAGATGGGGAAAATATTCCATTGGTTCCAGTAATTCAAGAAAAAAGAGAGGTTGACGTTGTTTTTGCTTTTGACACTAGTAGTGACACCGAAGAGAACTGGCCAAATGGTGCGTCTATGCGTTCTACATACGAAAGACAATTTGCTAACTTGGGAAACGACATTGCCTTCCCTGCAATCCCAGATGCCGATGTCTTTATTAATGAAGGTTTGAACAAAAAACCTGTTTTCTTTGGTTGTGATGCTACTGCAATGGAAGATCTTCACTACATTCCACCTGTCATTGTTTATGTTCCAAACAGTGAATACTCTTTCCCATCCAATGAAAACACCTTCAAGTTAAGTTACACTCAAGAAGAAAGATTGGGTATGATCCAAAATGGTTTTGAAATCATGACCAGAAACAACATGACTGAAGATGCCTCCTTGGCCACTTGTATTTCTTGTGCAGTCATCAAGAGATCTCAAGAAAGATTGGGTGCTTCGATTTCCCCAGAATGTGAACAATGTTATTCCAACTATTGTTACAACTAATTTTTAAACAAGCAATCCAACCTCACGTTGGCCACTTGTTTGTAGTTAATGCTTAATTATAATAATAATGTTCGTTTATAGATAAAATCTTTGTTTTTTTTTCCATGAAATGTATAGTTATAATGACATCGTTCTGCAACAATGATCCTTGTCACAATATTCATAATTTAAAGCAAAAAAATTGAGATAATCATCTAAAAAAAAAATATTTCAATTGCTCTGCCTCAAAATATTATTAATCAGGTTAAAATAACCGACTATTGTTTAAACTGTACTTTGTTATCCCTAAAACGTATAAACAATAGACAAAAATATATTAAAAAATTACGTTGTATTTTAATTTTTTGTTGAACTATTCTAGCTGATCGTCTTAAAATATATAATGAAACAAATGAAAACAAGAATGTTGTCTGAAACCAAGAATTTAAATTCCCTCCAAAAGAAAAAAAAATAATACCAAAGGGGAGGAAAATTACCTATAAGGCAAGTGTTTTATAGCGTGATTTATAGATAATTTTGCTGAATCGGCATATAAATTACAAACACGTTTTTTATATTACAAATAACTTTTATACGAAAGAAAGAAGATTCACATTTTTTGATGTGTACCTCTTGTTCATTGTTTTTATTTATTTATTTTTTTATGATTCAAATACAAACTGAATACATTCGCAGCAAAGATGATTAAAAAGTCATGTTCAAACTATTTTTTTAATTTTTTGTTTATCGCGTGGGGGTTTTTCATTTTTTTTTTTGTTTTGTTTATTTGTTTACAAATTTCGAAATGCGTATTATAAACATTCTCACTTGAAAATATGCGCAGATCTTTCATTAATATATTACTTACTCCTTGCTCGGTAAAATAACTAACTCTACGTGAAGTTTTTTAAACTATAAACAAAGTTAAAATATCATTTTAGTTTAAATTTAATTTCATAAATTAAAACTATTTGAAACCAAAAAAAAGAAAACATATAAAAAGAAAAAGAAAAGACCTTTAAAAACGAACATAAGATCAATGATTGGTAATCTTTCATGTGTTCTTATGACATAATTTTGCAGTAATATAAGGGAAGGAGAAAACAAAAATCATCCAAACTTTAAAAACTACAAATTCAACACATAATACAGGTATTAATATGTTGAACTACGTTGCTCCTTCTGTTGTAGCTTTGCTTTCTGTTGCAGCCACCGCCAATGCTTATTCTCCAAACAATGATTACGCCCCAGGTTATGTTTCATGTCCTGGTGGGTCCCTGGTTAGAGAAGCTGACAGTTTGTCTTCTAGTGAAACTGAATGGTTAGCTAAAAGAGACGCTATCACTCAGCCAATTTTGGAAGAATGGTTATTGAACCATGTTTCCGACTCCGAAACTAAATCTTTGATTTCTGATATCTTTGGTGAATCTACTACAAGAAAACCAAGAATTGCTATTTCCGCTTCTGGTGGTGGTTACAGAGCCATGTTGAGTGGTGCTGGTATGATCAGTGCTCTGGATGACAGAACTGTTGGTGCCACTGAATCTGGTCTGGGTGGTATTTTGCAAAGTGCTACCTACTTGGCTGGTTTGAGTGGTGGTAACTGGTTGACAGGTTCTTTGGCCTTCAACGACTGGATTTCTGTTCAAGAAATCATTGATCAAACTTTGGCAGGCAATGTTGATGCCATGTGGAACATTGATTATTCCATTATTGATCCAGAAGGTCTTGTACATCCAATCAAGGATACTGAAAGATGGGAAACCATTGAAGCAGCAGTCAAATCTAAAAAAGCTGCTGGGTTTAGAACCAGCGTCACTGACTTGTGGGGTAGAGCTCTTGCTTATGATTGGTTCCCATCTTTTTACAACGGTGGTGAAGCCTTGACCTGGTCTACTTTGAAAGACAATGAAGTTTTCGCTAATGCTGAAATGCCATTTATCATTTCTGTCACTGATGGTAGATACCCAGGGACTGAAATTGTTAATTTAAACAGTACCGTTTTTGAAGTCAATCCATTTGAATTGGGTTCTTGGGATGCTTCTTTGAATGCCTTTGCTAACGTTCAATACTTGGGTACTGAAATGAGCAATGGTAGTCCAACCGGCTCTCAGTGTGTTGAAGGTTTTGATAACACTGGTTTTGTCATGGGTACTTCTTCTTCATTGTTCAATGCCATCTTGTTTAATCTTGGTGAAGCTGACTTACCAAGTTATATTAGCACTTTGGTGGAAGATCTTTTGACTGCATGGGATGAAACTCAAACTGATATTGCTTTGTATTCTCCAAATCCATTTTACAACACCAACTACTTTGACTCTAGTATTTCAAACGGTAACATCTCTAAAAGTGAAACTTTATACTTAGGAGACGGTGGTGAAGATGGTGAAAACATTCCATTAGTTCCAGTTATTCAAGAAAAAAGAGAAGTTGATGTTGTTTTTGCATTGGACAACAGTAACGATACTGAAGATCACTGGCCAGCTGGCCTTGCCGTCATTGCTACTTATGAAAGACAATTTGGTGAATTGGGTGGTGATATTGCTTTCCCAACTATTCCAGACACTGAAACTTTCATCAACGAAGGTTTGAACAAAAAACCAGTTTTCTTTGGTTGTGATGGCTCTGCATTGAAAGATTTACATTACATTCCACCGGTTGTTGTTTACGTTCCAAACAGTGAATACTCTTTTGCTTCTAACACCGCTACTTTCAAATTAAGTTACACCCAAGAAGAAAGACTGGGTATGATCCAAAACGGGTACGAAGTCATGACCAGAAACAATTTGACCGACGATTCCACTTTTGCCACTTGTATCTCCTGTGCTATCATCAAGAGATCTCAAGAAAGATTGGGTGCTTCCATCTCTCCGGAATGTCAACAATGTTACACTGAATACTGTTACAATTGATTTCCTTAACCCTCTTTTTTTTTGTTCCTTCCCCACCATGAATTCTAATAAGCGTATATCATCAATTTGAAAAGTTTACTGGATGTTGGCTTCTAAATTTTTGTTTTTGTTTTTGTTTTTTTTTTTTTTTATTAAAACAATTGCTTTGCACGTGTCCCAAGTCCAAATATCTAAATATTCATGTATAAATGTTGTTTTATATCTAAATATAAAGTGCCATTCATATCTATTAATAATTAAAACAGTGTTAATTGACGGATTCGATTTTCCGCATAAAACGTGCTCGTTTTAATTTGATTTTCAATTGATATTAATTTGCAATTGACAACCTGAAGCTTCGAGTGGAGACACACACACACACACACGTGTTTTGCCTTTGAAGGTGCAAATTTATACAAAATGAGAAAGTCATATTGGCTCTAGTAATTAGCTTGACACCCACATGGTCCCGTAAGCAAACTAATTTTTAATTTTAAAATTTTGAAATTTTAATAAAGATAAAAAATAATAAAATAAACGTTTTGCAACATCATAACTTTAAACAACGGCTATCGTTAGTGATCATAAATCAAAAACAAAAACAAAAAAATGAAAAATGGAAAATCAAGGAACATGATTCTATATAAACCATTAAGATACCATATGAATTTTTTAGAATTACATTTCTTTTGACTGGCGATTTCACCTAACCTTAACCCTTCTTTTCTGTTATTTGTTTTTATTTTCTTTTGTGCCTTTTAAATGTTTATATAATGGCTTTCTCTAAATATGTTCATATTGCCTATTTATGATAAAACAAAAACAAATAAAAAATATACAGAATCCACCAGATCAACACTGAGATGTTTAAATCTACTGCTCTATTAAGTTTGAGTTCACTTTTAGTGAGTCTTTCAAGTACCGCTAACGCCTTTTCACCAAATGACAACTATGCTCCGGGCTTTGTTTCTTGTCCTGATGAGCCATTAGTCAGAGAAGCTAACAATTTGTCTTCTAGTGAAACCGCTTGGTTGAAAAAAAGAGATGCTGTCACCCAACCTATCTTGAAAGAATGGTTGTTGAAACACGCTAACGAGTCTACTACTCAAGACTTGATCAACAGTATTTACAACTCTACTGATGAAAGAAAACCAAGAATCGCTATTGCTGCTTCTGGTGGTGGTTACAGAGCCATGTTGAGTGGTGCCGGTATGATCAGTGCCTTGGATAACAGAACCACTGGTGCTAACGAACATGGTCTAGGTGGTATCTTGCAAGGTTCCACCTATCTGGCTGGTTTGAGTGGTGGTAACTGGTTGACCGGTACTTTGGCCTTCAACAACTGGATTTCCGTTCAAGAGATTGTTGATCAAACTTTGAACAAAAGTGAAAACTTGATTTGGGATATTGAAGATTCCATCTTTGAACCATTTGGTGAAGAAAACCCAATCAAAAACTACCAAAGGTGGGTTGACATTGAAAACGCCGTCAAAGAAAAACAATTGGCAGGGTTTGATGTTAGTATCACTGATCCTTGGGGAAGAGCTCTTGCCTATAACTGGTTCCCATCTTACTACGAAGGTGGTGAAGCTTTGACCTGGTCTTCATTGAAAGACTCTGAAATTTTCACCAACGCTGAAATGCCATTTATCATCTCTGTTGCAGATTCAAGATATCCAAACTCAACGGTTATTGATTTGAACACCACTGTTTTTGAAATTAATCCTTTTGAATTGGGTTCATGGGACAGTTCTGTCAACGCTTTCGTTAACGTCCAATATGTCGGGACTCCTTTGGATGACGGTAATGTTGTCACTTCCAAATGTGTTGAAGGTTTTGACAATGCTGGGTTCATTATTGGGACATCTTCCTCTTTGTTCAATGAATACAATTTAACTTCCGGTGGATCTGATTTGGTAGGTTTGATGTCAAACGTCGTCACTGATATCTACTCTACTTGGAACAGTACTGATTTTGGATTTTCTGTTATTTCTCCAAACCCATTTTTAAACACCAAATTTTTTAATGAGTCTGTTTCTGAAGGCTCCATGACAAAGGCTAAAAGTTTGTATTTTGCAGATGGGGGTGATGACAATCAAGAAATCCCATTGCTTCCAGTTATTCAAGAGAAAAGAGAAGTTGATATTGTCTTTGCCTTTGACAGTAGTTATGACACTGAAGAAATCTGGCCAGACGGCACTTCATTAGTTGCCACTTTTGAAAGACAATCTGAACAATTAGGTGACGGAATGGCTTTCCCATACATTCCAAGTACTGAAACCTTTGTTGATAAAGGTTTGAATAAAAAACCAGTGTTTTTCGGTTGTAACACTGAAGAAATGAAAAATTTGACCTACATTCCTCCTTTGATTGTTTACGTTCCAAACAGTGAATATTCCTTCCCATCCAACACATCTACCGGAAAAATGAGCTACACTCAAGAAGAAAGACTGGGTATGATCCAAAACGGGTTTGAAGTCATGACCAGAAACAACATGACTGACGATTCCACTTTTGCTACTTGTATCTCTTGTGCTATCATTAAGAGATCTCAAGAAAGATTGGGTGCCTCCATTCCTTCAGAATGTAAAAAATGTTATTCTGACTACTGCTACAATTAAGAACCCCCTTTTTGTCTCCCTCCGATACCCCATGATCTATCATTAATTTCATACACATATTCAATATTATTTATACAATGTTTTTTGATTTTTGTTGAATTAAAACCGCATATATAGAATGATATATCCTTTTTTCTTTAAGACTGCGTCGTTATAACAATTAAAGTATTACACTTTTTTTGCCTATTCTTCTTTCTTTCTTTCTTTCTTTCTTTCTTTGTATTTTATTCTCAATTTTTGTTGATTTTTTTCATTGTAAATCTATTCACAAACAGTGTATTATTTTAACAATAATAGTTCATATTGAACAGCAATCGTTCCTATGTTTATCCCAACTCAATTCCCCTTATTCAAGCTCATCATCATCTTCTTCTTCTTCTCAGCAACGTGTTGCATCACGTGATACGCGCATCTCTAGTATTTGTCTTCTGTCACCGGTGTATTTAGGTGTAGATCAGATTATCACTGTATCATAGATTCCAAATATACTTGCTTGTACTTAGTTTTCTGTTGGTGCTCATAAGTTAAGACATGTAACAACTCACAGTACCAACAGAACTAAATCTGTGTTGTAGAATTTGTTTGGGAAATATTATTTTTCACACAGGGCCTTTTCTCTTCCAGATGGTTTCCACAAACACAGTGGCAGTGTATTTCTGCCTATGAACTCTTCCCCCAGTAAATCATCGCACTCTTACAGGAACATTTCTTTTCTACAACGACTGTTTTAAAAATTATTAATAATGACTATGGTACAAAGAAAAACCTGGAAAATTAAAAAATTCAACAAAAAATTTAACAAAAAAACTTTTTTTTTTTTTTAAAAACAATTAATCCGATTTTTACTTTTAATTGCATGCAGATCATTATTATATATTCTGGAAAAAAAAATTAAAAAAACCAAAAATTGTTGAAAAAAAATCTTGAAAAAATTGTTGAACTTTTCATTGCAAAATAAAAATAAAAAAAAAGAAAAAACAGACTTTAAATGACTCTTTTAGTACGCAGGAATGTTATTATGTTTTTCCGGTAAATCTTCAGAAACAGCCGCTGAGCCATAGGCTTATGATGTTGCGCGGTTGTTGTGGCTATTTATAAAAACTAAATTATAAAAAAACCAAAAGCTAAGAATTCTAGTACTAATGAGTTTTTCTGCGACATCTTGAGGTCGTGTCTGTAAATATTCTACTATGAATAAAACTGTTCCAAACTACACCATCATTCTCACCCTCACCTTCACCTTCACTGTAACTGGCACCTATTATTCTCTCAAATCTCTAAGTTCTCTCCACTTTCTTTTTATGGAGCTATTATTCCCATAAGTTGCAAAAGACGCGTGAGAGCTTATCCACTGGCAAATGCTTCCGTTCCTAGTTTGCTCTTTTCTTTTTTTTTTTTTTTTTTTTTGTTTTTTTGGGATTTTGTTCTCTTTTAAAGATGATTTTTAAAACTCTCTCACGCGCTTAGAAATAAATGCAAGATATTAAGGAGATGTTTTTAGTTTGTAGTTTTCCACTCCATCGTGTACGTACAAACAGGATTGAAAATAATACTGATAAAACTAACTTCCACGTTACTTTTTTTGTTTTGTTCTGCTCTCTTTTACAAACTTCTACATGAAATGTACTTTATTATTCTGAATTCCAACAACCTCTTGTAATCACCTGCACAATAATGACATTGGAACAAACTCGTTTAACTAGATTTGAGAGAGAAAAAAAGAAAAGCCAAAGACTGAAATGTTTAAATCGAAGGAAACAAATAAAAAAAGACAAAAAGTTTAATGTTACTTTCCCGTCATCAATTGCCAACCTTCCGTTTTGGCAATTACTATAAAAGCAAAGTGGGCATATGCAATTTTGGACAATTTGTTATTAAATTTTTAAAAAACAATTCCTGCTGTCATGCCTTTAATACTCATCGTCCTGCTCTATATTGGGACACTCTTCTATTGGCATTCTTCTAATTGCACTCTTGTATATAAAACAAGAAAACAAATAAAACACAACAAAAACACATATATCCAAATGTTGAATCAAGTCTCATCCTCAGTGCTGGCCTTGGCATCTGTTGCTGCCACTGCCAATGCCTTCGGTACATACGGTGAATACGCCCCAACCAACGGTTCTTGTCCAAGTTCTGTTTTGGTCAGAGAAGCCAACGGGTTGTCTGCCAACGAAACCGCTTGGTTAGAAAAAAGAGATGCTGTCACCCAACCTATCTTGAAAGAATGGTTGTTGCAACACGTCAACGACTCCAACACTCAAAACTTGATCAACAGTATCTACAACTCTACTGATGAAAGAAAACCAAGAGTCGCCATTGCTGCTTCTGGTGGTGGTTACAGAGCCATGTTGAGTGGTGCTGGTATGTTGAGTGCCTTGGATAACAGAACTGTCGGTGCCAACGAACATGGTCTAGGTGGTATCTTGCAAAGTTCCACCTATTTGGCTGGTTTGAGTGGTGGTAACTGGTTGACCAGTACTTTGGCCTTCAACGACTGGATTTCCGTTCAAGAAATTATTGACCAAAATGCCAACACCTCCAACACCAACGCTATCTGGGACATTGAAAACACCATTGTCGACCCATACGGTATCTACAACTTTATCGAAAACTTGGAAAGATTCCAAGCCATGGGTGACGCTGTTGCTGGTAAAAAGGAAGCTGGTTTCGATGTCAGTTTCAACGATTTCTGGGGCAGAGCCTTGTCTTACAATTTCTTCCCAAACGAATACCAAGGTGGTGAAGCCATAGTCTGGTCCTCTTTGAAAAACTCTGAAGTTTTCACCAACGCTGAAATGCCATTCGTCATCTCCGTTGCCGATGGTAAATACCCAGGTACCTCTGTCATCAACTTGAACAGTACCTTGTTTGAATTCAATCCTTTTGAAATGGGTTCTTGGGATCCTTCCTTAAACGCCTTTGTTGATGTCCAATACATCGGTACCGACTTAGCTAACGGTACTGTTGTTGGTTCCGAATGTGTTGAAGGTTTCGACAACGTTGGTTTTGTCTTGGGTACCTCTTCTTCTTTATTTAACGAAATCACTTCTTCCTTGGGTGAATTGGACATGTCCACTGTCATGGTTGATTTTTTGAAAGAAATCATTGAATTTTTAACTGAAGAAAATGAAATCATTGCTGTCTACTCTCCAAACCCATTCTACAAAACCGAATACTTCAACTCTGCTGTTTCCAACGGTTCCATTTCCAGCAGTGACACTTTGTACTTGGCTGATGGTGGTGAAGATGGTGAAGATTTGCCATTGGTTCCTTTGGTCCAAAAAGACAGAGAAGTCGATGTCATTTTCGCTTTGGACAACGGTTCCGAGACTGATGATTTGTGGCCATCTGGTGTTGCCATGTATGCCACCTATGCTAGACAATTTGGTGAAATGGCCAACGAATTTTCTTTCCCAATCGTCCCAAGTCCAGAAGTTTTCGTTAAAGAAGGTTTGAACACCAAACCAGTCTTTTTCGGTTGTAACTCCACCTTATTGGAAGAACTAAGTTACGTTCCTCCAGTTGTCATTTACGTTCCAAACAGTGAATACTCTTTTGCTTCTAACACTGAAACTTTGAAAATGAGTTACACTCAAGAAGAAAGATTGGGTATGATCCAAAACGGTTTTGAAGTCATGACCAGAAACAACATGACTGAAGATGCCTCCTTGGCCACTTGTATTTCTTGTGCAGTCATCAAGAGATCTCAAGAAAGATTGGGTGCTTCTATTTCTTCTGAATGTGAAAAATGTTACTCTGATTACTGTTACAACTAGTGGTGGCTTTAACTTAATTCAAAAAAAAATAACACACAAATAAAATTAAAAAAAATATATAAAAAAAACAAGTCTAGGAAAAAAATTTATACACGTTGACCAGTCATAAGATCAATAATTAATTTTTAATAAAATTAACAATAAGAATACCCCTTATTTTCAAACATATGAATTATGTACATGTATGTATAATAAATAAATATAGCATCATATCATATTATTTCTGTATAACATATCTAATTAACATCTAAAAGTATCTGTATCAACAGACTCGAAAGATCAAATCTAGATCTTCAACATGCCATGCAGCTTTAATATCAAACATCTGAATAACCTCTTGAATAACCGTATGTGCACGTGATGTAATAACAAGTAGTGTAGTGTGGTGTATGGGTTTTGTTTTGTACATTCAATATTTTTTTTAAAAAAAAAAAAACGTCAGACACACCACCATAAACTCATTCTCCCCTAATTATTTCACTTGAATCAATGCTGTAAAACGTCGCTGAAAGTAGTTTCTGAGAGAAAAATGGAAAATGGAAAATAAAAAAAAAAAAAAGAAAAGAAAAGAAAAGACTCAACTTAAAATTAGACAGAGGCACAATTTGTTGTCAAATTTCTAAAATTAAAATGCGTAAGAGTAAATAATGGATATAGGAGTTGTGTCATATTTTTGAAAAAGTCGGTCTATATGCGTTCAATTAGATATAGTAATAATATTAGCAAGATTATATAAAAAATGACATATAAATTTAATGGTTTAAATTAATTTTAAAGGCTAAAAGTATTTTTTAAAAAAAAATTCAAGGGATATATATAATATTAGTATGTTTCCTCGAATTGCAATCAAAACTACAATACTGATATGTCCTGGGTTTGTTTCTATCAGTAAGATCTAATATCTCATTTTTTAAATAAATTCTCTTAGTTGTATAATGTTGAACACAAATTTATATAAATATGAGTGAATGAAGTGTTGAATAAGTTTTTTATTTTTTAAAGATATTGACTTGCTTTTTGTAAGGTATTATATGAAACTAAAGCACCAGGAAAAGGCAAATTACAAAGTAGAAAGAAAAAAACAAAAAAAACAAAAAAAGAAAAGAAAAGAAAAGAAAAGAAATAAAGGTAAGCCCTATAATATAAAAATGAAAACTACTACCAAAAATCATACAGGTGAATTATTGCTTTTAATAAGTTTAGCATCTGTAGTTTACAGTTGGAATCCGTCAAACTCTTACACCCCCTCAAACGTCACATGCCCAAGCGATTTCAATTTGATTAGAGAAGCTTCTGGTTTATCAGAAAGGGAAACAGATTGGTTGGAAAAGAGAGACAATATCACCACCCCTTTATTGAAAGAATGGCTTGGTGAACGTATGAAAAATGTTTCTGATTACGATTTTTATCTGTCCTCAATCTTTAGTACAGATAACAAGTCTTCTTCTTTCCACACTCCAAGAATTGCTGTTGCTTGTTCTGGTGGTGGTTACAGAGCCATGTTGAGTGGTGCCGGTATGATCAGTGCCTTGGATAACAGAACCACTGGTGCTAACGAACATGGTCTAGGTGGTATCTTGCAAAGTGCTACTTATTTGGCTGGGTTGAGTGGTGGTAACTGGTTGACTGGGTCTTTGGCTTTTAACAACTGGACTTCGGTTCAAGACATCATCAACAACATGACACAATCTGACTCCATTTGGGACATCTCAGACTCTATTATTGACCCAGATGGCTGGGACGTTTTTGGCGATGTCGATAGATGGGACACTATCAGTGATGATGTTCACGGAAAGAAAAATGCAGGTTTCAACATCTCATTTACTGATGTTTGGGGTAGAGCTTTGTCCTACGATTTCTTCCCAACTTTGAAAGACGGGGGTCCTGGATACACTTGGTCCACTTTACAAGACACAGATGTTTTTTCTAATGCAGAAATGCCATTTATTATTTCTGTTTCTGACGGCAGATATCCAGGAACAAAGATTGTCAACACGAACAGTACTCTCTTTGAATTCAATCCATTTGAAATGGGATCCTGGGATGGCTCCGTGAGGGCCTTTGCAGATGTGAAGTACATAGGTACCGATGTTAACAACGGCTCAGCTTTAAACTCTAGTGCTTGTGTTGAAGGTTTTGATAACACTGGGTTTGTCCTTGGTACTTCGTCATCTTTATTTAATGAATTTTTGTTGCGATTGAATTCTACATCTCTTCCAAGTTTCTTGAAAGGTTTGGCCCAAGACTTCTTAGATGGTTTAAGTGAAGAGGACGACGACATAGCACTATATACTCCAAATCCATTTTACAAAAGTGACTTTTATTTCAAAAACGTTACCAATGGGTCTGTCGTTGATTCTAAAATTTTGTACTTGGGAGATGGTGGTGAAGATGGTGAAAACATTCCATTGTTGCCATTGTTACAAAAAGAAAGAGAAGTTGATGTCATTTTTGCTTTAGACAACAGTGCTGATACTGAAGAATACTGGCCTGCTGGTGAAAGTATGGTCGCTACATATGAAAGACAATTTGGCTTATTGGGACATGACCTTGCCTTCCCATATGTTCCGGATGAAGTCTCCTTCATTAATGAAGGTTTAAACAAAAGACCAACCTTCTTTGGATGTGATGCTTCTAATATGACTTCTTTATCATATATCCCACCTTTGATCATTTACATTCCAAACTCTGAATACTCGTATGCTTCAAACCAAAGTACTTTTAAAATGTCTTATTCTGACTCTGAAAGATTGGACATGATTCAAAATGGGTTTGAAGTTATGTCTAGAAATAATATGACCGAAGATTCTGACTTTGATGTTTGTGTTTCTTGTGCTATCATCAGAAGATCTCAAGAAAGATTAGGCTTAGACACCCCTAAAGAATGTGAATCGTGTTTCACCAAATACTGTTGGAATGGTTCTTTCAATGAATCGTCCTATGGCGAAGAAGAATTCACAGGATCTAACTCTACATCTAGCTCAATTAGTTTCATTACAGAGTCTTCTACAAGTGGTTCCGGGAGTGCCACTGCATCCAGTTCTACCACCAGCTCCAAAAAATCATCGAAAAACGCGGCTGCTACCACTAAAATTGGTTTCTCTCAAATTTTGACTTTCATTTTATCAATTACCTTGGGTGTTTTCTAAAATATATGAACTTCAAAAAATCTTGTTTAAAGATGATCTTTTAAAAAAAATCGATTTAGATCAATAAACTATTAAATAAACATTTAAATAACCGTTTAAATAATTAAATACTGTAATGTGTCAACGTTATAAAAAATTATTGAACAAAAACCTTTTTAAAAGTAAATCAAAAAATAAATAAAAAAAAAAAAAAAATCATATTCAAAAAACAAAAAAAAAAACTAGAGGTTAAAAGAAAGCATAAATTCAGTCATCTATAAATAATCCATTTTAGTCTCTAATTCTAGAATAACCTTTGGTCATGATAGAATCAATTGAAGGGTTAACTCTTCTGTTTTCCAAGGCTCTCAAAAAATCTCTCATAACAATGCCGGGTTCTTCTCTTGGTTCTCTATATTTGATCCCCATCTCTCCTCTCGATTTGATAGCAGTGGCTACTGGGCCCAGAACGGTTTCTGTAGCAGTAGCTGAACTGGAAAGACTAGGAGAAGATGCTGATGACTTTGATTGGGTCAACCAAGAATATTTCTTTTTACCACCAGTCATTAAACTAGCTGTAGCGTTCGATGCCTTGGCCATAGTCTCTTCTACATTAGTGGTCTTTATTTGAACAGTGTTTTTTTCTTCCAAGCCATTCGCTTGTCTCGCCAGTAACCTTCTTTCTTCCAACTTTTTTTCATCCATAGCCACCTTTCTCAAAGCCCTGCTGACTTTACTGCGCTGAGGCTGGTCTGCTTTTTTACTGTCCTTGTTATGATTAATGTTTTTTCTACGATGTCTAGATGCAATTAAAGCACTTGTTATAATGTCTCTCATGTATAACTCGCATGCAGCACTCAATTGTTCTAATATTTCAGGCTTGTTTTTGGCATAATCATAGGGAGTGTTATCTCTTGTTTTAAGAATCTTTTCTGTTTCAAGGACTTTATTTATATGTTTTGTAACATGAACCGGGTGTAAAAACGGTAACTTCACAGGAGGCTTCACAACTTTCACGGCCTTGTTAGTTTTACTAACAGTTGCATTGGCTGCTCTATTATTTTTTTTATTGTGTTCGTTCAAAAGAGCTTCCTCCTCATTCACATCTATCCCGGCAAGCATCAAAGCACCACCCATCTTATTGGAGTCATTATTGGCAGGTTTCTTTGTAGTGGAAATATTACTGGAAGAGCTCGTGTCTTTTCCTGTATTACTCTCAGTAGGTTTACTGCTGCTTGTATTGCCTTCTTTATCATTAGTAGCATTCTTGTTTTCTGTTTTATCCTTTGTTAATGTAGAAGCAGAGGATGGTGTTGGTGCAGATGTAGTACTGCTTTTCGGAATTGGAGAAGTTGCTACTTTCTTAGGTAGTGCTAACCCAAATGGTTTACGCTCAGTGGCCTTATTATCTTCAATTTTGTTTGTTTCTCTCAGAGTCTTTTCGGACATAATAGGTGTGTGTCTATAAGTGTTTCTTTTATCAGTTGCTGGTGCTAGCTAACAATAATGTATTTAACAAAAGTAGTGGGTACTATTGGTTTTG
>JAJMDI010000118.1:294423-316553 GCA_030573535.1 Hanseniaspora occidentalis var. citrica
AAAAAAAAAAAAAAAAAAAAAATGGATAACTCTACGTACTTTACCATCTTTGGTTCAATGACAAATGATATAAAACAAGTATTTTACGTCACATGATTTTTTTTTATGGTTGGTTTCCGTTAAATGGGTATGTCAAGGACATTATCAACAGCATAATAAAAGAGGAGATGTTGTCGACAATAAGAAACATTTACACCTCTCATTTCTACTCTATCAATAACTTTTTCATTTTATTATTTTTTTAAAAAAAGGAAGCACAATCTTTTACCGACAGATATGTGCTTGCTAGTTTTTGTTTTTGTTGTGGTTTATATATCTACAAACATACAAAACTATAGTAAAATGTGATTAGAAACTATGTGCAGGATAACAAAAAGATCAACGTTTGTTTCATGTTTTATTTTTTATATTTTCTTGGAAAATTTTATTTCAATTCACTTTTTTATACTACATGTATATAATGTCGTTACTACGTATTCTTTTGTTGTTTTGGAGTTCTTTGTAACTCAAGTGTCTAAAAAAAAAACATTAAAGCTTTTTAATATTGAGCAGCAGCTTGTTGACAAGCTTTCAATTGTTGCAAGTAGTAGTCACAAGCTTGCATGTTACCTTGGTTGTCTTCCAAACATCTGGTGAAGTTTCTAGCATCGACATCACAGGCACTTTGTTGTGGAGCAGCAGCAAATTGTTGTGGAGCAGCTTGGGTTTGGGCTGGAGCAGCAGCAGCATCAGAACCAGAACCAGAGAACATACCGGTCAAACCAGCACCAAGGGTGTGACCAACAGCACTACCAACAGCAACACCGGCAGCAGTGGTGGCCATTTGGGCAAACAAACCTGGTTGTTTTTGTTGTTGCATTGGGGCCGCAGCAGTTTGTGGGTGAGAGTAGTTGGCAGCTGGAGCTGGGGCTGGGGCAGCACGGGCTGGAGCACTCATGGTGTGAGCAGATCTGGTGGATTGAACTGGTCTAGCGGATGGTCTAGCGGAACCTCTTGAACGAGCCATTTTTGTTTGTTGTGTATATGTATTTGTTTTTAGTTGGGTGTTTGTAAATTAATTTTACTTGGTTTTTAGTTCCTCTTTTTTTCATATCATTATAATAATACACACACATTATGACACAAAAGAACATGTAACACCCTACTACCATTTTATATATATTAAATCCGATATCACCAACCACCACATCAAGAACACTAACGAGAATCTAACACCATACCACCCAATAACATGTTATGTGTGTTAACTAACAAAAAGTAAAAGAAAGAAAAAAAAAGAAATGAAAAAAACTTTTTGATTTTTTTTTTGTTGTTTTTAATTTCCTTCATACAAAAAATTCTCTCATTATAAACTGTTTTCCCTCAACATATAAAATGAGGAATTAAAAATATGTTTTCTGCGCTGTTTTCTATTTTTTTCCGTACAACTACAAACCGTGCGTTTTACCCGGTTGTATATTTTTTAATAACCACCTATTATTTTAAATTAGTAATCTCCAAGAGATCTAAGGGAGACGGCAACGGACCCACTAAAAAAAACATCGGCCGCCAAATGTTATAAAAGTGATAAAAAATAGGCAGAGCAATGTAAGATTTGAAGAAGGGGATGGAATAATATGCACTGTGTATAAGAACGTGATCATTCAAGGAACATTCTAGAAGATGACTATAAACAACAAAACCAATATTAGTGAAACAATACATATATATATCAATTAGAAATAGTGTCCTTTACAAGGAAGTAAATGAAAACGTGGCATATCTTAGCGTTTTGTATGAGTTTTTCGATTATTATTATTATTCTTATTCTTATATTGAAATGTAATATACATGAATGTCAAGAAAACCATTAAACTTACAGAAGTGTTGGATGAAACAATAAAATAAAAATGAAAAGTAAAAAACAAAAAAAAGGTTTTATAATGTACAAGTATTCATATTATAATTTTTAGAAAATTGTTTTGATTTACATAACTTCATTATGAAAGGGAAACCCCCCCCCATTCAAAATTTCCAATTTTCATCTGCACTTTCAACAGCCCATTTGAATTTATCTCTCAATGTTTTTGTGAAAAGTTTTTCTATTGGGACATTGTATTTCTTAGAGAAAACAACAGATAATCTGGGATCAATATAATTGATTTTAGATGTCCCCAATGCAACTTGAGAGTTATCTTCTTTATCTTTCAATTGGATTGTGCTTGTTTTGATTCTTTGTTCCAATTTTTCAATTTGAGTTTTCAATTTATCAACAGTATATTTAGACAACAATGCTTCATCCCATTTCCCATCGTTTTCCACTTCTTTTTTATATTGTTCTTCTAAATCATCAATTTTTTTTAACCATTCTTTTAAAACTTCTTGTTTTAATTTAGGCTCACCATTGGAAACCAATTTTTCATTTTCCCTTTGAAATTTTTTTTCACATTTTTCTCTTTCCTTCAATAAAACTCTTGAATGAATTTTTTTTTCTTTAGTCTTTCCTAATTTTTTAATTTCTGAAAAATATCTAGATTGACCCTTTTTATTGGCTTCTTCAGGATCAATTTGTAAAATAGCTCTTTTCAATCTAACTCTTGACCATTCCAATTCTTCAATTTTTTCATTGGCTTTAACAACACTTTGTTCATGATTTTTACCAACTGTCCTTTGATGGTTACATAAAATTGCAACAGTTCTATTGGCGGCATTGTATTTCAAAATCTTTTCCGCTACAGTCCCCTTGTTTGGAATCAAATCTAATTGGTCTTGCATTGTTTTGGATGCATTATAAGTTCTGAAAACTTTTGCTGTCAACCCACTCATATAATTTTGTAAATGTTTATTTAAAATAGATGGGTCCAATCTATCAAATAATTGATCACCAGGTTTTTTAGGTGCTCTTTTAAAAATAGCCAAACTTTTGAAAACTTGTTTATCCACTTCAACTTCTTGATAAAATCTAATACTATCTTTACCAAGAAAATCAAAAACTACTGTTTGTGGTGGTTTCAAAGTAATATGTTCATATCTTAAAGAACAACAACCAACTGTATCGGCTTCATCTTCAGATTTCTCACCACCAGCTCTTAATGCGAAAACATCAATTAAATAAGTAGCAACAGCAATTTGTCTTTCAAAAGTAACTTTGCTATGTAAATTTTTCTGATAATCCTTCCTTATAACATCAATATGATTTTTCAGCTCTCTAGCTTTTTCAAATTTTTTGAAATCACTCATACCTTTCAAGGAAGAATTGGCTGCAAATCTGACATATTTAAAAGAGTTGGAAATGTTTTCTCTCCACATTGCTAACCATTGGACAGTATTATCGTGTTTAACTTCACCCCATCTATGACCTGCAGGTGGTTCTGGTACAGGAGCATCTGCCCCCAAATTCAAAACAACATCTTCTGGATAAACTCTTCTTTTCAATTTACCTGTTTTAGGGTGGGCACCTCTACCTCTAAATAAGGAAGGAGGTTCGATTCTGAAATTACCAACTTGTTCCTTTCTTCCATCTAAATAACAAAATTTGTATGGCTCTTCAAATTTATCCTTAGCCAATTTTATTTCCTTTTTTTCTTTTGGAGTTAATAACTTTTTTTCTTGTTTTTTCAATTCAAAATATTCATAAATTTTTGAAAAATCACATTTAGAAAAAGCTTTAATTGAAAGACCCTTTGGAGTGATAACACCACCTTTTTCTTTTAAAACTTGTCTGAAATCAGCAAAAAAATTCTTTTGGAAAACAGGATTTTTTGCATGTTCAGACTCTAATAGCGCAGCAAAAAAACCTGCAACTTCTTCAGCTTCAGGTGGCAAAGTAACAGGTTGGCCATCATAATACAGTTTTATGTGAGATGGCAATGGCTCGTAATCTGGAGGAAACACAACACCGTTATGTTCCAGGGTTTGCCATTTGATTGTATCATCGTCATTTTGATTTTCCCACCATTTGTATTCTTCTTCATCTTCCCCGTCTTCATTCTGATTAACCTCCTCTTCCCCTTTAATTTCGTCTTTTACTTCTTTTTTGACATCTTTTTTAGCTGGCTTTTTGGCTGTTTTCTTCACAGCATCTCCATCTTCTTTTTTTACTTTAGACACAGTAGTTTTTGTTTTTGATTTAGATTTGCTTTCAGTTTTAGCGGAACCTTTTGGGGTTTTTTTAACTTCTTCCTTTTTAACTTTCTTGACTTTAGTAGGAGTTTTTGGGTCTTTTAAAGAACGCTTTTTCTTTTGATTTTTTGCTCCACCGGTAGCATAATACTCATCATAATCTGTAAATTCAATTTTCACATTATCCTCTAATTTTTCAATTGTTCCAATCAAGTTTGAGTTATCTTCAATTTCACTATTACTCATTTCAACTTCGACGTCAGAACCACTAAGGTATTCACTAGACGTTATTGATCTTGCTTGTCTAGTTGACTTGGTTACCATTGCTATGAAACAATTCTGTAATATTGGCTTGTTATGATTTCTGTTGGTTTTGATTTGTTTTTTTTTGATCACACATACACTAACATAAAATACAAAAAAACAAACAAGTTAATCAAATATAAAGTACCTAATTTGGAAGGAAATCAATCTATTTCGATATCAGAAACTTTTGTTTATCATGAAGTTTTGAAAATTTATGATGATCTAAATATTAGAAAAAAAAAAAAAAAAAAATAAAAAAAACACGAAATATTTGACAAGTGTCATGTCCCACAACAAAAATCTTGGTGAAAAAAATGGGGCATTAAAACATAAACATCTAATAACGGTTACCCTTCTCCACCATTTAAATACATAGTGTCGAGCAACTTCTGATTTTCACATACAAACGTCTATGATAATCTAATAAAATCTTAAATTTAGGGAACGGCAAATGATACACTTTGAACATACTAAATGTGTTTATTAAATCACTGATACAAGTTTTGACATATTTAAGTAATTAGAAGTTGTATGGGAAGACAGAAAAGCATAACAAATTAATGGTCATAGAAACAACTAAATATCTTCCCGTGTCACTTTTATTGAGATATAACCAAACAGTTCAATCAAACAAGCTTCATGATATTAAAACATATGTTTAGTCTACAAAATTTGGTTGGCTTTGGTTTTTATTTTTTTAATGGTTTGTAATACTTGGTTCAGTTGAACATCTCCAATAAAGTACTTTGTTTACGAGACAGTAATTTTTTTTTTCTTGAAAGACTTATCAATAATGCCAGTACAAGTTTGTTTTCTTCTTTTATTCAAGTTACTAACACACTGTAAAAAAACATTCGCCAGTCAACAAAGACAAAAAAGTTGTTTTAGCTTCAACTAAATTTTGTCCTGCTCGGCTTCCCTTTTTCACCTTTAGCAAGCAACCCTCGCAAATAAGACACTTTTCATCATTAAAAAAGAAAAACTTTTTTTTATGTCACATGACTTAAAATGGTACTTTTTCTTTCAAATAAGTCACGTGCATAGTCTGGTGTGTGTGTGTGTGTGTTTTTGTGTTTATCCAAAAACTGTAAATGTCCTAATTGGGAAATTTGTAAACAAAAAAAATTTCATTTCTTTTTTATTTCCACTATATGAAGTTCTTCGTTTGTTTATGTTTTTTACTTTGTATGGTCGAAGAGATCAATAAGTGTATACTTTAAAGCATTTCATTGTCTAACTAATCCCCATTGTTCAATTACCAAATTAGATTGATTTTGTAAATATTTATGATTTTGAATCAATTAGGTTACTCTTACAACATGTATGAAACTTATCAATTCTTGAAAAATAGAATTTGTATATATTTAAACTTTTCCCTTCTCCTGTACTCAGATTTATCAAGGATTTTCATTTTCAATCATTCTTAACATGTTGTACTTAGTATTGTATACATGACTTATATAGATCCTACATTGGCTTGATCTATACAGAAAAAGAAAGACAATAGTCCAAAGCACCTAACAATAATCGATACATCTTCAATTGATCAGGGATAGTTATATAATCAGGTTTATTCAAATATCACTCCCAAAGTAACCTCGACAAATTTATTCTGTTAATTTTTATTCATTTCTTTTTTTTCATTTTTCTTAATCTTTTAGCTACTTCAACTAAAATAAAAGATTCATAAGAAGAAGAAAAAAACATACATCCAACAAAATAAATCAAAAATCTCAACAGCAAACATGAGTCAACCAAATCCTTTACAAGTAGTGGACAATAAGCATTTAAATGCTCACCACCACCACCAACAACCTCACTATAATACATATGGCTCTAGTCAAGGGTTGATGAAAACGCCCGTCAAATACAGTTCATATCAACCTACTAATTTCAAAAGTGCACAAATTCAGGTACAACAATATGCTGGTGATAAAGAAAATAACAATCCGTTGCCTTATTCCAATGCTCAGCAACAACACCAAGAACAATTATTGTCTGTGACAAATAAAAGAACTGATCAGCACTTGGAAGTTAATAATAAAAATCAACCTGTTCAAAAAAAGAAAAAAGAAAAGTTGTCAGCCCTTTGTAAAACTCCACCTTCTACAATCAAAATGAAAGGTAGAGATTACAAAAGAGGACATTTCTTAGGAGAAGGTGGTTTTGCCAGATGTTTTCAAATTAAAGATGATACAGGTACCATCTATGCAGCCAAAACAGTTGCCAAATCCTCTATTAAATCAGAAAAGACTAGAAAGAAACTATTGAGTGAAATTCAAATTCACAGATCTATGAAACATCCAAATGTTGTTGAATTTATTGATTGTTTTGAAGATGATGTTAACGTGTATATTTTGCTAGAAATGTGCTCAAATGGTTCATTGATGGATTTAATGAAAAAGAGAAAAACGTTGACAGAGCCTGAAGCTAGACATTTAACTGTTCAAATCTGTGGTGGGGTGAAATATTTACATAGTAGAAATGTTATTCATAGAGATCTAAAGCTAGGAAATATATTTTTTGATCAAAATTATAACTTGAAAATTGGTGATTTTGGATTAGCAGCAGTAGTTGACGAACAGCATGGAAAAAAATATACAGTTTGTGGTACCCCAAATTACATTGCACCTGAAGTTTTAACAGGTGGTAAAACAACGGGGCACTCCTACGAAGTAGACATCTGGTCTATTGGGATCATGATATACGCAATGTTATATGGAAAGCCACCTTTCCAATCTAAAGATGTTAATAAAATTTATCAAAGAATCAAATGTGGTGATTTTCAATTCCCTCAGGATAAAGGCCCAGTTTCTAATGAGGCACAACTTTTAATTGAAGATCTGTTATCTACTAATCCTTTGGAAAGACCTTCCATTGATGAAATAATGGATTATGTATGGTTCAGAAACATCTTCCCTCCATATATTGAACAAGACATTCAAACACATATTCCACGTTATGAGTTGAGTGATATGGAATCACTAGTTAACTTTAAAAACTGCATGACACAATCTGGATTGTTAACTAAAGATAAAGAAAGTAGACAACCTATTCACATTTTAAAAGATGGGGTATTCCATACATTGAAAAATGATAAATATATTTTACCTCATTGTTTTTCACCAAGTGATTCTAAAACCAAATATGTGGAAATCGTAGATCTTTTAACACACAAAAGATTGAATGAGTTTGCAAGAGAATATAGGTTTAAAAAAGCTCAGCAGCATGAAGAAATGAATGCTAAAAAACAAATGGTTCTACAAAATAAAAATTCTAAAAATTTAGTAGCAGAATCCACAAATGCCATTAGATCTGATTTATCATTAAGAATCTTAGCAAGTGAATGTCATATGACTTTGAACGGTATATTGACATGTGAACAAAAATTTAAAAAATATGAAAGGGAAAACGCACAATCATCCAACGGGAATATACCAAAACCAAATGTTCCTGAACCGGAATCCTCACTTTGTTTTGATTCACCAATTATTGTTACTAAATGGGTTGACTACTCTAATAAACACGGGTTTTCTTATCAACTATCAACAGATGATATTGGTGTTTTATTCAATAACGGTTGTACTATATTAAGCTTGGCTGATGTAAAAGAATTTTGGTATATTAATTCTGATGAAAAAGATGGATGGGCCGCTACACATTATTCCTTATTAAACAGACCTGCAGAGTTCAATAAACACTTGGATGTTGTTGATTTTTTTTCAAAATATATGCAAAACAATTTGAATAGAGTTTCCACTTTTAGAAGAGAATCTTATCATAAAGATGATGTTTTTCTAAGAAGATACACTAGATATAACCAATATGTTATGTTTGAATTAAGTGATGGTACATTTCAATTTAATTTTAAAGATCACAACAAATATATTTTATCACAAAATGGGCATATATTAACATATATTTCTCCAAGTAGAGACCAATATGTCTTTTCATTATTTGACCTATTAAAATTTGGATATATTCCTGGATTTTTAGATGTTGATTTTCAAAAAGTTTTAGAATACATTAAAGAAGGTTTGAAACAGAAAACTTTGATTCTATCACAAAACCAGCAGATATTATAAAATGAATATTTATAAACATCCGTCATAATAAATAATAAAAAAAAAAAAATTACATAGATACCCTTGGTCTCTCAACTTGCATACATCATTAATCATTCATCTATATATTTATATACCCATATATCTATATTACACTAATAATACTGTCATCATTTTTCAATAACTATTTATCTATATTAATTTTAGTTGGATTTTCTTTGTAGCAATGTTATAATAAATAATTGTTTTATACAAAAAAAAAAAAAAAAAATATATGTATGCATAATTTCTATGATATCATCTCTTAAATTAAATAGTTATTATTAACAATGTATATTTAAATATATTTGAAGGAGTAAAAAGATGTGTATTTGACTAAGTGGGTGGGTGGGTAGGTAGATGAATGAATTTTACATATAAACATCTTCTTGAGCCAAAGTTTGTAAATTCCACTCAGTTTCAAAATTGTTGTGAATTTTAGATAAATTTTTAATAACTTCATTACAAGCGTTTTTCAAAGCCAATTTAGGATCGTACCCATCAACTGTCTGTATTCTCATTTTGAATCTAGCAAATAATGGATGCTCGATTTTATAAGCAGCAAACAAGACTTTTGGGTCTTTCAATAAATATGCTCTTAGGAGATTACCTAGTGTATGGTCTTCTTTTTCAAATATTATGATGATGGCATTGGCTGCTTTGGTGTCTGGTTCTATTTGTAATTTGGAAACACCTTCTGGTAGTAAAAATAGTTCAAATCTATCTGGAGCATTCATTTTCGACTATGTATCCTGGTGTGTGTCTGTGTGTATATATGTGTTTTTGTTGCTATTTTTACGTTATTAATTTATATTCAGTTATATTTCTATGTGCAAAATTGATAAAAGTTTAAAGAATAGATTATTACAAAGACATATAGCTTTATCTTTACATAAACCTGTGAAATAATATCTTGTTTACTGCCTTACCCACAGGTCAATTTGTCATTATACATGTCACCAAAATTCGGGTCTTACACGAGACGATACCGACCTCAACATGTTGATGAAAATTTTTGGATTTTTGGATTTTTTTATTCAGGTTTTTTCCTCACTTTTAATGTTTCGTAAAAAATGATAAAATTATACTATTAACATTATTTCAGATCATGTGACTCTAAGCTCTAACAAACATTACTTGCCTCTACAAAGAACAAAAACAAAAAATGGATTTTCATTTTTCTCGTGCGGGTATCTTTTTTGATCGATGTTTAGAGTCACCATTCCCCTTAAAAAAAAATCATTTGGGTGTTTACCCGCATCGTGATTCAAAAATGAGATTTTTTTTTTTTTGCAAGCAATATTTTACTTGGTGATTCAAGGGTATGTTACTGTGCATACACATTTTTTGTACGGTGTTTTGTGTGACTCAACTCTCGGTTACAGAATCTTTATCGCCTGTAAATCTGCAATGCATAAATGTCACGTGCACAATTTGATTTTTTTTTTCTTCTTCTTCTATTTTTTACTTTACTTTTACCAGCGATAATTATTATCATTGTTTTAATAGAAATATCAATTTGTTTGTATTTGAAATAAAAACAAACACTCTCTGAAGTATAAGAACTCTTTCTTTTGTTCATTATAATGGGTAACTTTAGTTATTGGTTAAACATAAATATGTTGATTAACTCGAGAATCACAATTTGTTTATCTTTTTTATTTTCTCTCTCAGTTATATAGAAGAAGAAACCCACAACCAAAAAAAAAAGAAAAGAAAAAAACTTCTCCTCCTTACTCAATCAAACTGCTTCTGCGTTTTTATTGAACAAATCTGTCCTTGTTTGTTTGTTTGTTTGTTTGTTTGTTTTACTCTGCGGAGTTTTCTAAATGATCTTAGTTTAACAAAAATTGAATTGTTTTTGTTTTCATTTTTTCAAGTCAAGTCAAAAAAAAAAAAAAAAAATTTAAATTTTTTAAAAAAGTTCATGTTTTTCTTTTTTTTGTTCGTCTTTTTAGGTTTTCTTTGGGATATTCAACATGTACACAACACTTTGTAAGGCTTATTCTGTGTTCATAATGTCGATATTCAATTGAAAATATATCATATACTCATGTTTAAAAATCTTGTGATTATAGTTGTAAAATAATGTTTATGACGGAGTATATCTTTCACATTATATAAGTTCAGTTTGAAGTGGTACTTTTTGCTTTCTTTCTTTTTTTAATTTGATTGGTTAAAAATAGTCATGATTAATTTCGACATGTTTATACAAGAAGAATAAAAACAACAAGAAAGACAATATATCTAAACAAATATCATTACTACTATCACATACACTACTAATAATTAAATCAAAACACAGATAGAAAAATTTTATATCAAAAAGAGAAACAAAATCAAAGACAAAAAAACTATCATGTCAATGAACAACAACCAAGCATCTGAAATCAACGGGTTCCATAGCAACAGTAACAGTAATAGTAACAGTAACAGTAACAGTAGCAACAATTTGCAACACTCTGCGCATGTAGCTGTTACTTTGCCACCACCCTCTTCTTTGAATTTGGACAGAGGTGAAAATTTGGATCACCATGTAGGAAGTGGTAGTGGCAACAATAGCAGCACTCAACAAAGTCCAACGGGACACCACTCGGTATCGATCGAATCAATCACACATAGCGCTTCCACGCATGCTAATGTTCCTGCGACTCCTACTACTAATACTACTACTGTTAATACTACTACTGTTAATACTATCACTGCTACTACTAATTCTTCCAACAGCACTGAAAACAATAACGGTGAAGTTGGTGTTCAAAGCAATGGTAATGGATTTGGCTACAGGTTGCCTTCTATCAACGATCCGAACCAACACTCGCATTCAATTGGTGGCAACGTTAACAACAATCTAAATAATAAGAACAAGAACATTATGAACAATAACAATAACAATAACAATAACAATGTAGGTAATTCTGACATTCAAGTTAAGCACAATTCTGCTTTACCGCCTATTAAAAGCATTGAAACTTTACATCAACATCAATATCTTCACCCAGCACAGGAACAAACTCAAGCTCAAGTTGCAACACATGCTGTTGAGGGTAATGAAATTCAAAACACAAATGTTAACTCTAATGGAACTGTACATGAAAATGAGAGCAACGTTGAAAATGTTCAAACTCAAGTGGAAGAAACTAATGGTGCTCATCAAAATGCTGATAATTACAGACCATTGAATGTCAAGGATGCATTGTCTTACTTGGAACAGGTCAAAGTACAATTTAGTCACAGGCCTAATGTGTACAACTCATTTTTGGATATCATGAAAGAGTTTAAAGCTCAAACAATTGATACTCCAGGTGTCATTGAAAGAGTTTCTACCTTGTTTGCTGGATACCCAAGTTTGATTCAAGGATTCAACACTTTCTTGCCCCAGGGTTACAAAATTGAATATTCTAACAATCCACATGATCCAAATCCAGTTAAAGTTATTACACCTTACACAGGGGGTGGAGCAGTTGATTTGAATACAACTGCCATGCATGAGCAACAATATCATCAACAACAATACCAATTACAAATGGAACAACAAAAACAATTGGAACAACAACATTTGGAACAACAGCAATTGGACCAACAGCAACAATTAGAGAAGCAACAACAACAACATCATCATCATCATCATCATCAATTAGAGCAACAACAGGTTTTGCAACAACAACAAATTCAACAAGAGTCTGCTTCCTCCTCTTCTGGAAATGGTGACGTTGAATTTAGTCATGCAATTAACTATGTCAACAAAATCAAAACTAGATTTCAGTCTCAACCTGAAATTTACAAAACGTTTTTAGAAATTTTACAAACTTATCAAAGAGAGCAAAAGCCAATTCATGAAGTTTACGACCAAGTGACTTTATTGTTCAGAAATGCTCCTGATTTGTTAGATGATTTCAAGAAGTTTTTGCCAGAAACACCAGAAACTCGATTACAAGAACAGCAATATGCTCAACAACAGCAACAATTGCAGCTACAATTACAACAGCAACAACAGCAACAACAGCAACAACAGCAACAACAGCAACAACAGCAACAACAGCAACAACAACAACAACAACAACAACAACAACAACAACAACAACAACATTTGCAGTTACAACAAGTGCAACATTTACAAGGCCAGCAGCAACAACAGCATTACGCTAATAGCTATGATCATACTCAAGGCGCACATCAACCTCACCAGTTGCCACCTCTAGGTAGTTTTTCACCACCTTCAAAACAGCAGAGGGAGGGAAATGGTTTGATTGTGGCTCAACAAGATCAAATTCAACATCACCCACAAGCAGCTGTTGTGACACAGGGTTCTACTAATGAAAACATTCCTGTTTCTAATTTAAGATCTGAATTGGTATCAACAGAGTCTCAATACGCTCAACAACAACAACAGCCAACACATGAAGAAATATTGTTACAACAACAGCAGCAGCAGCAGCAAGAAGCTATCAATGCAAGACCTGAAATTGATCTAGACCCAAGCTTGATTCCAATTGTTCCTGAACCATTAGAGCCAGTTGAAGCGGAAATCAGTTTGAATCACGAAGTGTTGTTTTTTGAAAAGGTTAAAAAGTTCATTGGTAATAAACAAACCTATAATGAATTCATGAAGATTTTGAACTTGTATACTCAGGACTTGATAACAAAAAACGAATTAGTTAGTAAAGTTGAACATTATATTGGATCTAATGGAGAATTGATTGACTGGTTCAAGAGTTTTGTAGGATTTGAAATTTTACCAAAACACATTGAAAACATTGTTCATGAAAAGCATAAATTAGATTTGGATTTGTGTGAAGCTTATGGGCCTAGTTATAAAAGAGTCCCAAAATCAGACACTTTTATGCCATGTTCTGGTAGAGATGATATGTGCTGGGAAGTATTGAACGATGAATGGGTTGGGCACCCGGTTTGGGCAAGTGAAGAATCTGGTTTTATTGCTCATAGAAAAAATCAATACGAAGAAACCTTGTTTAAAATTGAAGAAGAAAGACACGAATATGACTTTTACATCGAAGCCAATCTAAGAACTATTCAGACTTTGGAAACTATTGCTAACAGAATTGTCAACATGACGGCTGAAGAAAAAGAAAGTTTCAAGTTACCACCTGGGTTAGGACACACTTCTGTCACTATTTACAAGAAAGTTATTAGAAAAGTTTACGACAAGGAAAGAGGTTTTGAAATCATTGATGCATTGCACGAACATCCTGCTATAACAGTTCCTGTTGTTTTGAAAAGATTGAAACAAAAAGATGAAGAATGGAGAAGAATGCAAAGAGAATGGAACAAAACTTGGAGAGAACTTGAACAAAAAGTTTATTACAAGTCTTTGGATCATTTGGGTTTGACCTTTAAACAGTCAGATAAAAAGTTGCTTACAACCAAACAATTGTTGGGTGAAATTAGTTCTATCAAATTGGATCAACAATGTTCTTTAAATAACACCCATGGGCACGGTGGGAATAGCGCTTTGAAAAGACTGCATCCCTTGACGCCAAAACCACAACCTCAACTGGATTACGAAATTTTGGATTACAATGTTTTATTTGACATTGTTCATTTGTGTCGTGTTTTTATTTATAATGTCTCGACTTACTCTTATGCTGATAAAGATAAGTTGCTGGAAGTTTTGGTATGGTTTTTGGCGGTTTTCTTTGGTGCAGAGTTTGAATCATTGACAGCTTATTTGAAGTCTAAAGAGTCGTCAATTAGAGACAAAAGAAAAACACAGAATGATGTGGATGGTGAAGAAGAGGATGAAACCAATGAAAACGGTAAGCGTACTAGAGATTCTGAAGATGATGCTGAAAGCACCTTGAACTCTGTTTTGAAGTTTAAAGAAATTATTGCTAAAACAAAGTACAAAAAATTGAATTCTGCTGAAGATGCTAACAACGTTGCAAAGGATAATTTAAAAGAAACCGAATCTGAGCTAGACCAAGAGGTTTTTAAAGCGCAAACTGAAAAACCATGGATTTATGGAACTTTGGTCAACGAAGTGAATGAAAACGGTATTATGAAAGATAGAACTGTTTTTGATATGTTTGGTAACACAAATATTTACATTTTGTTACGTTTCTTTATGATTGCCTATGAAAGATTGTCAGCTATGAAGAAACTAGATGATCAAGTGACTAAAGACTGCAACAATAGACAAGACAACGATTATGTCAAAGACATGACTTTAAGTTCTTCGCAACTTGTTGAAATGGGATTGCACTTTAAAGGCCCTAGCGCTTATGAACGTTTATTGAAATTTTCAGAAGACTTAATTGATGGAAAAGTCGAGCAACAATGGTTTGAAGAAAGTTTGCGTCAAGGGTATAGAAATAGGGCATTCAAGTTATACACTATTGACAAAGTGATCCAATCCATTGTTAAGCATGTGAGTACCGTATCAAGTGATAGCAAAACATGTCACATAATGGATTTGTTTGAGAAGGACAGAATGAAGAGTGACTCCAGCTACAAGGAACAGATTTTGTACCGTTTGCAAGTCAGAAACAACATGGCACCTACAGAACCAATGTTCCGTATTACTTTTAACAGTACCGCTAAACACTTGTGTATTCAGTATGTTGCAGTGGATGACATAACCGTTTCTAAGGGGTCAACTTCAGAAGAAAAATGGAGAAACTACATTACAAGTTTCACATTATCACATCCTACTGAAGGTGTTCAGCAAGATAAAATCGAAAACGCTGTTTTTGATAAGGTCATTGCGGAACAGATCGACGAAGAAGAAGATACTATTGATGAGGATGCTGAAATGGAGGAAGCTGATGGCAAGATGATAAACTCTAGAATATCCGCTTCAAACGAGAACAAGGAAAAAACTTCTGTTGAGGGGGTTTCCTATAGTGACGTGGCTGTTAACATCAACAAAGATAGTTACGAGTTGGATACAGAACCTGGCTCCCAAGATGTTTTTTCAAGAAGTTCTGTTAACAAATTTCCAGCTTCTTCCAATGAAGGTAATGGCTCTGTTGAATGGACAGAATCTGTGAGCAAATTGAATGGCTGGTTGGATGAAACCGTCGAACAGGCTAGTAAAGATAAAACTGCTGCTGCTGAAACTTCTGACTCTAATCCAAACACTGAGGTAAAAGTGTCTTCTGCTGCACAAGACGTTCAAGCTCCTGAGGCTAACAGTGATGCTGGTGATAACAATATAGTCAGCTCAACTTCTGATGTAGCTCCTGTGTCTATAGAAAATGCGGAAGCTGTGGATGCCGATAAAACAATTGATACTCCAGAAGTTTTAGATTCAATTACAAAAGCTAATGGTCAACTTGAGAAATCCGAGTCGCTTCTTGAAAATAATGCTAAAGAACCTGAACAGTTACTTGAATCTGAGGAATCTTTCAAATCTGACGCACAACTTGCTGTAGAATCTGTAGTTCCAAATGAAGCTGCTGATGAAACAGAAAATTCAGCTACTGGAGTTACTACTCGTGATGAATCTAATGCGCCATCCACATCGGAAAAAACATCTTTGGTCACCCCTGTTGATGAAGTATCATCGGTTTCTCAAAAATTAGTTACTGAAACAACAAGTCCTTCTTTAGAAAAAGTCACACAAGAATATGCTCTAGAAGGTAAAGACGTTCAATCCACACCTGCTGCTGTTGAAAACACTAGCAGTGTTTCAGAGGAAATAGTCGATCCAGTTGTGGCTGTTCAACAAGACGACGATATTGATAAGGCAGTTGATTCAGAGCAGAGTGTGCAATCTGAAATAAAGACAGCATCTGGTGTGCTAGATGAGAGCGCAAGCAACCTTGAGACACCTTCTACCAAGCCTATTCTTGACAATAATTCTCAGATTACAAACAATGAAAATCAAGAACCTAGTGCTCAAAACTGAGTGATAGATGGCACATTTATATGAGTCAATAATTTATGTAATATAATATATGCTTCTTAAATAAGTATTAAAAGAACCTTATATTTTAATCAGAAAGATCCTCTTCGTCTACCCCAAAGTATGCTAAATCTTCACCCCAGTCATTGTACCATTCATTTCTTCTTAGTTTGAGTCTTGGATCTATAAATTTTTTTCTTTCTTTTAAAGAGCTGTCTTCTGCCTTGAATATCTTTTCAAAAGAGGTCAATGAGTCAGCTGCTGTCTTTTCCAAAGATTTATTTTCTTTACCATCAGGTGGCCATGGAAGGGCTAGCAATTTGTCGCATAGATCGGAGTTTCCATCGTATTCAGCAAAAGAGTTTCTTGGAAATACCAACCCCGTGGACATAGTTGGCTTCCCCCAAGGTAATAGCCAAGTCCACCAAGGGCCTAAAAATAATTGGCAATTCTTCAATAGGTCTAAATCATAAGGAAAATTCACATATTCATACATTGGCATTTTCAATTGATTTTCAAGCAAATTAAAAATCTGTTGATCCGTTTCTTTAGTGCTGGGTATATTGAAAAAATTAAGCGCATTGTTTAACATCAAGGGCATCAACCTTTTATTGTAGTACAAAGATTCTACTCTATCCCATTCCCAGGTTTCTATTTGAGACATGCCTCTGAATAATTGGTTTTTAACACATCTGAAAAATAGAATTAAAATAGTAAATAACACTAAAAAATCAACTGGAACCAACAACACCAAAAATACAATTTCACTGGTATTGATCAAATAACTAGGGCTACCTCTGATCGAATATATTGTATAACATCTTCCGCAAAGCAAAATAAGTAGATATGCAGTAGTGATAACAACCCAAAATATAAACCTGAAAAAGTGAGGGAAATTAGCATACCCAACACAGTTATTGGTCCAGGGGCAATGATGGTCCATTACCAAAACACACTGATTGCATGTTTTACAATGATGTGATCTTTCTGGTTTAAAGTTTTTACACTTGTTACAATACTTTTTCCACGCTTTTGAAGAGGGCTTAAAATTTTTGGGTGGTGATCCTGTGGGTTGAACAATCGCCAAGTAGTAGGAAATCCAAACCATTGTTGTTAGAAATTGGAAAAGTATCTGTCTCTTGGAAGATAAAAAATTCTGCAATACAAAATAGTGAGCCGCATAGCTAATAAACGATATGATACAGCATGGAATGACAATTCCAAGCCAAGGTCTTTTCTCAAACTTGACTCCCATCGGTAGATCCTACGTCTTTTAGTGTTTTGAGTTGCTGTTGCTGTCCTTTCAATGCAGAATGAATAGATAATGAAAGCTCTTCACACACGAAAAAATTGCCTACACGTGAGATATGCAATCACGACGCCAATACGACGAGGGGTTTCAAGGAGTTGCAGTAACAAATATAAAGAAGCCAAATTTATCAATACTCATACATACTAAGCTTTAATTGCTTTCGAAATGTACTCTGTGTAATCATTGAGAGGCATGTAACACTACATTTACGCATGAAATGTAATTTCTTTAATACGCTTCTGCAGTTAGGTTCTTAATGTTTATTTTGGGTTACTTAGGTTACACACATTTATTTACAAAACATCATATAAAAAAATAAACAAAGAAAAAATTAATAGCAAAAAAAATTGAAGCCAAAAAATTCACTATTTGAAAGACGAGTTATAAATATTACATGAGAAGATTTTATATTGAATGCTTATAATCTAGCATGCATGTTGCAGTAAGCTTCTAATAACCCTCTCAAGTGTGCCAAAACACCAAAAACAACCAACACATGAAATATTTGATGAGAGTGCCCATACATATCGAACTCTGTAAGAACAAAACACTTTACGTTTCAGTAACAAATACGAGATGTTGTAATAAAGTTTATAAATGTTAGTAAATAAAGTACGTTGAGTGTGTGATTTTATTGTTCAAATTATACTTACTTCCTGGAGACAATTTCTCTGGGAGTCTAAGCCCATATAAGGCGGCACCTGTGATGTAAAATACCCCTTCTAGAATAACCCATTTCAAACCAATTCTAATGCAGGTTTCGTCCAGTCCATATACAAATATACCACCTACAATAGGAAAAACTGCTGAAAGTCCAAATCCAACAAATAAACCCGCACGGATTGCTCTCCATTCGCGACTCCGAAATTTTCCATCCAAGGAAACCACTGCACACGCTGTGCCCAAAAATAAGGTTAGCGTTGAAAACAGATAGAAGAATACTCTTGCGTCATGGAAACCATAGTGCATAATACTAATCATGGATGCAACTATAAGAGCCACAATACCCAAGTAATCCAATTTGTTTCCCACAATGGCGATATGTTCAGAATGACTTTTGAAGCAGTGAAAAGTACTTGACATTAATAAGCAGAAAAATGCTCCCGTAAAAAACAAATTGAACATTGCATAATCTGTTTTGCTGGTCGTAGCAAACACCGGAACAAGAAGTTCATTGAGCGAAAACATAACCAAGGCTAGTATTATTATACCGGGAAGCAAGTGGGTATAAATATTCACACTTTCATTGTGCAGATAAAATAAACTTTTAAAGCTATGAATGTAATTGTTTGTTTCCCTGACATACCCACTAGTGATATACTCATTGTCTTTCTGCCATTCAGGGAGATCTCCCCATACCGCCAAAATGTTTTTTTTAATGAGTTCCTCTTGCTCGTTGATGACTATTTTGGCTTTTGCCAAAAGTTTAAGGTTAGCAGGTTTTCTGCTAGTCATAGTTCCTGATTCTGCTTGTTCCTGATAAATTCTATTAGTCATGAGTCCTGATGTTTACTTTTTATTTCCTTTGTGATATTATTATATCAAGATCATCAGTTTTACTAAATTGACTTTTTATTTAAAGTATTTGTTTATATATTCTCCTGAGTAGAACAATTGTGTCTTTATCCCTCCCCTATTATGCTCACCTGATCTGCAGGATAAATTTCTGTTGATAATTTTCATTACGTTTTTTTTTTGTTGAGAATTATCCATTCATTGTATTCGGAATCACCTAACTTTAATAACCCCCCCCCCCTCAGATTAGCCGCTAGTGATTTTTTTTGTTGGTTTTTATTTTTTGATTAAACGAGAGATAAATCAACAATAGTAATTCAACAAACATTAGAGTATGATGTGAGCATACTAATTCTTTTATTTTATAAACTCTATACTTATACTATACTATACATTTATAATTCCTGTCCATTCTTTCATTTTCTGTTTTTGAAAGAAACATTCTTACCTTGATTAGGTTTGTGCTTTTTATTGTAACCCTGCGGCCCTTCATTTTCAACTCCATATGGGTTAAATGATCTTTTCTTTTTAATGAATTTGTTTTTGTTATCAGAAGAATCCATAACTTTTTTAGAGCTGGCATAATCGATTGGAACAACGTCGTCCCCATCGAAACCATCTTTACTGGCTTGTTTTCTCTTAGCCTGAGGTTTTCTAGATTTCAAAACCACGACTTCGTCTTTGTTTTCCCTCACTTCTGGCTCAGGTAATTCACTTTTTGGAGCAGCAACAACAACAGCTGCAGGTGGGTCTGCAGAAACTGTACTTGTCAAAGTATTTTGAACTTCAATGGCAATTTCTGGAAGTTCCGCATCTTTTTCAAAGGCTTCAGAGAGCTCTACCTTTCTTTCCATTAATTCCTGTTCAGCAACAATATGTTTTCCAGCATTGTCGTACAGTACGGCCTCGTTGTTCCAAAAAGCATCCCCTTGGAAAAAATGTGACACTCCAGACAATAAATGACTTCCTGTCTCATTTGATTGCAAAGAGCTTTTCAGCTCATCCAGAATATTAGCAACAAAGGCAACTGTTTCACGACTGACAATTTTAGTTTGATCGGCACTGTCCTTTCCATAACCATTGATACTGCTGTTACCCAAAACACTTTTGCTTTTAGTATCTTCTGAAATGGTTTTTAATGCATTTTTAATAATGTTTGCCAGTGTCTTAGCATTGGTTCTCATGTAATCAGAAACCATATTGCTTATGGACAAAACACCTGCAGCCTCAGTAGGCTTAGCAGAGACCAATGTAACCAACATTTGATTAGGCATAATATAAGCTGGTGATTCATCCTCTCTTCTTGCAACCACATCCCTCCACTCAAACAAACTAACAACCAATGGTTCTAACTCAAATGAAATATTGTAGTTGTTCATCAAAGATCTCCACGGGAACAATTTTTCTTCAGTACAATAAACGTCTTCAGATAGAGCTTTAGGTCTAAATCTACTGTACTCAAATCTTCTTCTTGCAACATTTCTGGAGGCATACAAAACTTGTTTTAATTTATCTTGTTCAACGAGCTTGTTTCTTAACTGATCAAAAATATTTAGCAAAAAATGAGTATCAGATCTTGCATACGCCAACAATGGTGGTGTCAAAGGTCTGATTCTCCAATCAGCTAGTTGATATTTCTTTGAGGTTTTGAAATTGGCAAAAGTTTCCAATAAATAAGCCAACCCATGCTTAGGAAAACCAAGCGCTTTAGATGCATGATATGTGTCAAATAAACCGACAATATACAACCCTAAATCTCTTTGTAGCCAGATGATATCCATAAATGCACCATGTAGGACTTTGGTAATAGAAGGATTACAGAACACTTCATTTAATTTTTGTAAATCATCTCTTAAAGCAATGGTATCAACTATATAATCTTGATCTCTGGTACTAATCTGCATCAGACAGGTGATACCATAGTAAGATCTTAAGCTGTGATGTTCCAAATCAATTGCAATTTCAGTATAATTTTTCAACTCTGCGGTCATACTAGACAAATCTTCTACAGTAGCGATCCATTTGCCTGTAGTGGATGCCCAGTCCTTGCTTGGGACTGGAGCAATTTGTTCCAATATATTAGAATTATACTCTTGGTTCATAATTTCATATTCATATGGATTATTGTAGTGCTCTGGAACATTTTCTTCACTTGGAACTAAAACTAATGATTCTTCTAAAGATTTCAAAGCAAATGGTTTGTCGTTTAATAATGGTTTGAATGCCGAGTTTTCTGAGTTGTCAACAGGGGTTTTAAAGTATAGTTGTGGTTTGGAAATTCTCTTTCTACTTTCGTTACTTCTATTCCCTACAGAGTCATCCAAATATTGTAAACTCTTTTCACTGGCAGTGGTACTTTGTTCTCTTTTAATGTCGTCTATATATTTATCAGACTTTTCTAAAACACTGTCTAGAACATCACCAATTTGCTTCCAAGAATCATTCAAAGAGAATTCATCGTTATAGTCTAAAATATCATTATGTTCATTAACATTTAAAAACAAGTCGTTAATGATATTTATAATTTTATGTTTGGCTTGATCAACAGATTCTTGGATTGTATTATCAACAGCAGATTGAAAGCCAATATCTTGACCAGCTAATGCTGTGGTAGTTTTAACCAAACTTGTGACTTGATTCAAAAGGTTGCTGGTATCTGCTTTCTTTTCACTCATGATATTCTGAAGTTGGTGTCCTGTATTTTTTCTTTACAAGAGTAGCTATGTATAGAAAATAGCCAGAAGTTTTCGATGTCGTGTAACCTCCTTCACCACGACATTACAACATTAAGTATTTCTTTTTTTTCTTTTTTATTTTCGTTTTCATTTTTTTTTTTTTTTTTTTTTTTTGGGTAAGGAATTTTCTGTGTGAAAGCTTTCATTGTCTACGATATTATGTCAGACCAACGTGACCTAAATATTGCTAG